>JASIRB010001452.1:0-41037 GCA_030323885.1 Branchipolynoe longqiensis | reverse complement strand
TGACTCGACCAGGATTTGAATCCACAAACTCATGCGTTTGTATCTCCCGATCTCCCAAAAGAGGAGACGGACGCTCTACTCATTCGGCCACCCTGTCTGGTTGAAAGTGTTGTATTTTTATAGAAAGTGTCACATTCCCTGGATGATGCCATTCTCCATATGCCCCGTCCTGATATGACCTTAGATGTTGCTAGGACGTAAAACAACAACAAACCAACCATATGCAATTGATAGACTTTAACTTGTAAGCGCAACAATAAATCCTTCTTTTTTTTGTAAACATAAAATAACTATAATGGGTGTGCCGGGTTTCCCACTCGAAATGTTCATATGTAATCTCATCGCAGCTGAATTCCTTAAGTGCCTGTCACACCTTATCAGGTTGGAGAGCTTACCTCGATCGGGCTATGGTGTATAAATACCTCATTCGAGCCCCGGATCAATTTCCAAGGTCGATTTTTGTATAGGATTAGGTAGCAGGTTCAAAAATATGGTTATGGCACACTGAGTTTTGAGAAGTTTTCATATTGGAATACATCACTAGAAAGCCAAAAATTATATCTAATTTCCTAGATATTCCTAGGCCATTTAGTTGGGACCGGATTGAGTAAATTAACAGTGAATATTAGGAAATAATTCAGTAGTTACAACACATGGCTACAGGCAAGAACTGCCCATGATAGTGCTGTGTTGGTATAGCCATAACTCCCAAACAATAGAGGAACCTCCAGTCAACCATGGGGGTATATGCTGGTCTGTGGCCCACTCATATATTTCCACTTGCCACTGGGGGAGGTTCTGAGGGGACTGTTGTACATCATTTAGATATATTTGTTGCATACCAATATATTATAAATATAAAATATATATATATATATATATATATATATATATATATATATATATGCATAATAAATAATTAGAGTCAGGTAAAGTCAGGTCAGGTAAAGTCAGGTCGGGTAACGTAAAGTATTATGGCCATTTTTATCATTATATTGTTGTTATTATTATCATCGTTATTATCATTATTATATTTGGGGGGGGGGGGGGGGGTAAATATGTTTATTCTGCTGAATAAGTCTTTTGTCAGTGCCGAAGCACTGGTCTTCCAGCCATTTTTCAATTCAGGATTATTTACACAAAAGGTATATAGAATAAGGTGTACAATACCTGTTGAATAGACAATTATTGTTATTATCATTATGATTGTCATTATTATTACCGTATTATTTTAATTATTATTGGCATCATTTTTAGATTTACATATACATGTGTATACATATATAATATATATATGGATATAGATATAAATATACATATACACATACATATGTGTATACATATAAATATACATATACCTATGTGTATATGCATATATAAATATTACATATGCACCTATGTGTATATATGTCTATATATATATATATATATAGGCATTCACATCTACATATATGCATACATATATACATATGGAGACCTATATATGTGACTACATAATTATATATATATATATATGTGAATACATACTGTATTTAGAGATGACTGCATCACATATTGTAGAGTGGTCCTCCATTTGTCACTGGTAAGTTAACCCATGTGTAGTCTGTTTCACTCTCAGACTTATTGCAAGGGGCCTAAGCTCTGACACTTTAACACTCAGATTTTAACCAAAAACTGCCAAGGAAAGCTTTCACACCTCAGGTTGCCAATGGTTCTCTGGGCTGCACCTCTACTGACAGCTGAGCTCACTGAGTGTCAATGTGTCAGAGCTTATGCCCTTGGAATAGGTGTGACAGTGGATTGGATTTGGTTTATAAGGGTCTGTGCCACAGTGCACTGCACACACATATTTCTGAAGGCACACACTACACAACAGTCAACTTGTTACTGGCAAATGGATTACCATTGTGAAGGATCTGACACAGTCATCCTTACATTTAGGAACACTGGTAAGTTATTCTTCACCTGATATTGCAATATTATTGCAATATTATATATAATACATACATATGTATGTATGTGTGTATATGCATATATACATATAGCTTTAAAAGTATGTGTACATGTACATGCATAATCAAAAATAAATTAAATATAAATGGAATGTTATTTAGGGTAATGGCAGTGTTTGGTTAAAATCTGAGTGTGAAACTGTTAGAGCTTAGGCCCCTTGCATTCTTGCAATAAGTCTGATAGTGACACAGACTACATATGGATTAACTTAGCAGTGACAAATGGAGGACCACTCTAAGATATGTGATGCAGTCATCTCTAAATACAATATGTATTTATATGCATATGTGTAGAGTCATGTATATATGTCTGCATATGTATATATATAGATGTGTATGTATGTATATGTATGCATATGTATGTATATATATGTATATATATATGCATATATAGGTATATATATGTATGTTAATGTATATGTATGTATAGATATGTATGTATGTGTATGTATGGGTATGTATGTATGCATATGTATGTATATGTTTGTATATGTATGTATGTATATGTATAACATTTATAATAGGCATAGGGGGTTTGGGTTTCCAGGGGTGTGGGAGAGGAGATGGCAGCCTATCGGTGCCGGGAATACCGGCTTCCCGTCACCAGGGTTCCCGGCCTCCCGGCGCCGAGACTCCCGACACTAGGACTCAATTCAAATAATATAAATATTAATAAAATGTGATAATCAACAATAAAATAAATGAAATATGAATGCAATAATATACAGGGTAAGTTTTTATTAATGTTTCTGTACCAGCAAGAAATGCCATATTTGTGGGGATTATGCATCAGATAATTTGATGTGTATGTATATATATATATGTATGTATGTATATGTATGCATATGTATATTCATTCATTCAATTCAGACTCATGACTATGGTAGTTACATAATTTGGTCCATAGTATAGGTAGATATAAAAATTGGTTATGTATGTTTATGTACGTTGATATGCATCTATGTATGTATATGAATGTATATGAAATATGTGTATATATATGTATATATAGGTATGCATACGTATATGTATAGCATTTATAATACGCATACAGGGTTCGGGGTGGGAGGAGATGGTAGCCTATCGGCGCAAGGAATCCTGGCTTCCCAGCGCCAGGGTTCCCGGCCTCCCGGTGCCGAGACTCCCGGCACCAGGCCTCAATTCAAATAATATAAATATAAATAAAATGTGATAACCAACAATAAAATAAATAAAATATAAATGCAATTATATACAGGGTAAGTTGAATGTTAATGTTGCTGTATGTGATAACCAACAATAAAATAAATCAAATATAAATGCAATTATATACAGGGTAAGTTGAATGTTAATGTTGCTGTAACAGCAAGAAATGCCATATTTGTGGGGATTATGCATCAGATGCATAATTACAGTGTTATTTATGAGCACAGCTTACTGACCTCCTGTGAGTAGGAATAAAAAGTGATAACCAGCAATACAATAAATCAAATACAATAATATTTAAGGTAGGTTTTTCTTAATGTTGTACCAGCAAGACAAGCCATATTTGTGGTGATTATGCATCAGATGCATAATCACAGTGAATTATTTCTTATGCATATATATATATTGGTATGCAAAAAATATATCTAAATTATGTACAACAGTCCCCACAGGACCTCCCCCAGTGGCAAGTGGAAGTATATGAATGGGCCACAGACCAGCATCTACCCTCATGGTTGACTGGAGGTTCCTCTATTGTTTGGGATTAATGGCTATACCAACATAGTACTGTCATGGGCAGTTCTATCCTGTAGACATGTGTTGTAACTACTGAATTATTTCCTAATATTCACTGTTATTTTACTCAATCCGGTCCCAACTAAATGTCCATTGAATATTCAGGAAATTAGATATAATTTTTTCCTTTCTAGTGATGTATTCAAATATGAAAACCTCCTAAAACTCAGTGTTCCACAACCATATTTGTGAACCTGCACCATAATCCTATATGAAATTCCCTTGACTGCTGTACCATCAAAGACAATTTCCGAAAATAATCGTCTTTATTTTGAGATAATAGTAGTAGTCACTGCCATATATGAAGGGTTCAGGCGAAAAAAACTGACAAGTGGCATCTGCACCGAAATGAATCCATGGCTATCACATTTTAGCTGATAATGAAATTGTTGTTTGTTTGTTGTTGTTTTACGTACTAGCAACATCTAAGGTCATATCAGGACGGTTACCGAATTGCAACAGTGCGCACTCATGGCGACTTTATAGTGCTGCTCCACTGGACACCAGGCTGCCAGCCTCATGACCTGATATCCCACTCTGTCACGTTATCCTGATACTGATCCAACCAGTCCTTGCCCTATCCTAATAATGCTAAGTGCCAGGCTAGGAAGCGACAAGTATCAATTTTTAAGTCATCAGTTTGACTCGACCAGGATTTGAATCCACAAACTCATGCGTTTGTATCTCCCGATCTCCCAAAAGAGGAGACGGACGCTCTACTCATTCGGCCACCCTGTCTGGTTGAAAGTGTTGTATTTTTATAGAAAGTGTCACATTCCCTGGATGGTGCCATTCTCCATATGCCCCGTCCTGATATGACCTTAGATGTTGCTAGGACGCAAAACAACAACAAACAAACAAACAAACCATATGCAATTGATAGACTTTAACTGGAAAGCGCAACAATAAATCCTTCTTTTTTTTGTAAACATAAAATAATGTAGTGGTCTGCACTGACCTCTCAGGCAAGTAACCACATAGACAGGTAGGCGTGGGGAGTGTATTGATATCAGGGAGCCTAGGTGGTGTAATGGTTAGCACACTGGCCCGGAATGCAAAGAGATGTGGGTTCGAGTCCCGCTCTAGGCGCAGTATTTCCCATTTTCATCACCCCCACGACACTGGTTGCCGTGATCAGGATCCTGTACAAGCTTTGCGCTGTATGGTTGTTGAACCTACCCTGTGTATGTATGTGTTAGTGCATTGCCTGTATGTATGTAATTGTAAGCATTACAAGACTTACAATTCCAGGGGGACGAGTGTAGTGGTCTGCACTGACCTCTCAGGCAAGTAACCACATAGACAGGTAGGCGTGGGGAGTGTGTTGATATCAGGGAGCCTAGGTGGTGTAATGGTTAGCACACTGGCCCGGAATGCAAAGAGATGTGGGTTCGAGTCCCGCTCTAGGCACAATATTTCCCATTTTCATCACCCCCACGACAATAACTATACTGGATGTGCCGGGTTTCCCACTCGAAATGTTCATATGTAATCTCATCGCAGCTGAATTCCTTAAGTGCCTGTCACACCTTATCGGATTGAGCAACAGACATAAACCGGACAAAGAATTTTCTAGACTGGTAGTGTTTGGTATCAGAATGTACCGAAATGTGTCAAAATGTTGCGCTTTCAGGTCAAAGGTGGCCAGACGAAATGGATGCTAAACGGACAAGGAACGTACATTAATGAATAGCCACTGGATGATAATCGGACGATAACCGGACGACACCTGATAAGAACCGAATGTCAAACGGACACGTTCCGTCCGGACTGTTAATGGACGTGCCGAAAAAAAACTAAAAACCGATGGACCGAATTGCCACAACACTATCAACGGACTATTCAGGAAGCAAACCAGCGATGTAACGGATGGGTACCGGACATGAAACGGACAAAACGGACTAAATGGACTTAAACCGGACACCAACTGTACACATCAGTCTGGCAGTGTCCAGTACAAGTTCTGTGCATGTTCAAAACTTGACGCCGTACACACCGGACACCACTGGACAGAGAACGGACATGCCGGATGCATACCGAATATAAACCAGACAGTGACGTATTTCACCGGACAGTGTCCATTTTCTATCCCTTTCCCTAGTCTGGTAAGGTGTGCCTGAGCCTTGACAGATATGGCATTTTGGGCAGGATTTCTCTCTGTTGCTGCCACCTAGTGGATTCCCAGACCACATTGAACTGTAGTAACTTGCCTTGTTTGTTGGGGGGTTTTACATCCTGGCAACATCTAGGTAAATATCAGGAGACTGTAGTAACTAGACGCTCATTGCTTTGCTGCTATGTCGAGGTAGACAGTTGTTAGGTTGCCCATATACAGCTGATATAGATGTTGTTAGTGATTAGTGAGGGTGTAATCATTAATGGAAGCAAGTAATAGCGGAAGTGTTGTTGCTTCCCATTAGTGAAGAGTCATTACGGCAGCGAGTACACAGCTCTCCTGTCTGTGGGAAAGTGCATATAAAAGACTCCTTATCGGAAAGACTAGCCTATGTGGCGTCAGCAGGTTTCCTCCAAAGGAATCTGTCAGAATGACCAGGTGTTTGACGTCCAATCGGCGATGATAACAAGTTATGTGTTCTAGAGGCATCGTTAAATAGAACAAGCTTTACTTTGTGAACATGGCCAGCTTTTCAGGTCGATACATTGTTTTCTTTGTTGGGGTTTTACATCCTAGCCACATATATTGTCATATCCGGACTGCCAGGTCATGGATGATTGGTTGGTTGTTGGAGTTTTACATCCCAGCAACATCTAAAGTCAAATCACGACATGTACCATCTTGTGACAGTGCACCGTCATGGCAACTTTATAGTGCTGCCCCACTGGGAAATCAGGTCGCAAGCATCATGACCCAATATCCCACTCCATCACATTATCCCAACATTGAACAAACAAGTCCTTGCCCTATCCTATTAATACCGAGTGCCAGGCTAGGAAGCGACAAGTATCAATTATATAAGTCATTGGTTTGACTCGACCAGGTACCAGACTCCTGATTTCCTGCAAGTGCAACTTAGATACCACTTACCAGTGCATTTGTTAAGCATGTATTGATACAGCAAAGAAATGTAAACCAGATGGGATGGCTGAATGAGTATAGCGTCCATCTCTTGTTTTGGGACATCGGGAGATCTGAACCTATGAGTTTGTGGGTTCGAAACCTGGTCGAGTCAAATCAATGACTCAAAAATTGATACTTGTTGCTTTCTAGCCAGGCGCTCAGCATTATTACGACAGGGCAAGGACTGGTGTGCTCAGTGTCAGGATAATGTGACTGAATGTACGGGTCACATGTACAGGTCACGTGTACGGGTCACGTGTACAGGTCACATGTACAGGCCACATGTACAGGTCAGATGTTCAGGACACGTGTGTGGGTTACGTGTACGGGTCACGTGCACAGGTAACGTGAACAGGTCACGTGCACAGGTCACTTTCACAAATCACGTGCACAGGCTGACCACAACTTGTCACATTCACGTGACCTACAACGGGCCGCGGTCACTTGGTGCGCGGCACAGAGCCGTCCCATTCGCCGATTTATTGGTTTTTCATTTGTTTGTTGTTGTTTTACGAGCCAGCAACACCTAAGGTCATATCAGGACAGGTAGCGACTTGTGACAATGCACACTCATGGCGACTTTATAGTGCCTGCTGCTTATGGGAAAGAGTAACCTATGTGGTGGGAGCGGGTTTCGTCCAAATAAATATGTCAGAATGACCATATGTTTGACGTCGAATAGCCAATGATGAAAATCAATGTGCTCTAGAGGCGACGTTAAAGTAAAACAAGCTTTACTTTATAGTGTTTCCCCACTGGAAGATTAGTCCGCTGCTGCCCCACAATTACTGAGAAGATTGCTTGGTTGATCGTTGGAGTTTTACGTCCTGGCAACATCTAAGGGCATATCAGGACAGGTAGTAGTGACTTGTGACAATGCGAAATCATGGTGACTTTATAGTGCTGCCGCACTTGGAAATTAGGCCACCAGCACCCTGTCCGATATCCGACTCAGTCATGTTATCCTATAAGGTCAATTTTATAATAATAATAATAATAATAATAACATATTTATTTCCACATGATCAGTGAACATACAAGTTGATATTTACATCAGGAATGTTTCACACGAAAAAGGAGAAAGCCAAAGTACCATACTTATGAGGTACTTTCCAGAGTTAAAAATAACACATATACAGTACTGATTGATTAATTGGTAGTTGCTTTACGCTGCGTCGGCAGTATAGGCCACATTCACGGCGAGAAATATTTGTTTTTTGTTCAAACCATCACTTTTACATGTAAAAGCAGACATTCAATTATGTGCCAATAGACACTCATTAAAGTAGAAAGCTCACAATCATATATTTGTGGTCAAGGGAAACAAATTCCCATAGAAAAAGAAAAGTTTGATTAATAATTGATAGAATTTATTTAGTAAACTATGTGAGGTGGTACAGTCCAGCTGCCCTCAAAAAGGCTAAAATATTTTCTTGTTTTACTTTAGAAAAACAGTCACGCATACTGTCTGCAGTGTAGAATTGTTGGCGCAGGGCCAAAAAATCAAAGCAACTTAGTCAAATGTGTTTGAGTGTCAGTGGGGACTGACACCCAATACATTCAGGGGGAGGTTCCCCCTTGAGCAGAAATGCATGTGTAAGCCACGAGTGCCCAATACAGCAGAGGCTAAGGACCACTTGGTCCCACCGACCTCCCGCATGAGTCTGTGGTAGTTTTCCCACAGATGGTTCAATTTCTTTAAGTTTATTAATGTTTTCATCCCACTCATGTTGCCATTTGGATTTTATGTGGGTGGCTATTAGTGGTTTCAGATCAGAGTGAGGGATCAGACACGGTTCAAGATCACAGTTCAGGGCCTTCTTCACAGCCCGATCAGCTGGTTTGTTTCCTTGTATGGCGGCATGGCCAGGCACCCAGCACAGGTGGATGTCATACCCATTCGTTGCCAGTTGCTTCATTTTATAAATGACCATTGCTAGAATAGGGTGATTCGTTTTCAGTCCAGCAACAGCCAGGAGGCAAGAGAACAAAATACAAAAATATAAGTAACATATATATTAACATTACCTTTAATACTGTAAATTACATCTCATTGTCTATGTACTAGACTATTATATATGTTCACTCTGGTAAAGTTCAACGATTTTATTTTTAAAAGTCATTGGTTTGACTTGATCGGGTTTCAAACTCCGGACCTTCCGCACGGGAAGCTTGCGTTCTGCCGATTCGGCCACGGCGTCCGGTGATTTATGGGTTAATTACGTGGGAACGCCGCCTGGTGGGGGTTATAACCGGCAGCGAGTCACCACCAGGTGGAGCTGAGTGCAGGACTTGCCCGCAGCGTGAGAGAACATTGTCCCGAGAGGTATCCGGACGCGGTGGCCAAAGGGGCAGAGCGCAGAGCATTTTTATTTAACGATGCCTCTAGAGCACATTAATTTGTTTACATCATCGGCTATTGGACGTCAAACATGTGGTCATTTTGACATATTTCTTTCACGGAAACCCGTTGCAGCCACATAGGCTAGTTTTTCCAATAAGCAGCAAGGGGTCTTTTATATGCACTTTCCCACAGACAGGACAGCACATACCACAGCCTTTGATGAACCAATTGTGGACCACTGGTTAGTGCAGGCTTCCCATGCGAAAGGTCGGGACTTCAATTCCCGGTCGAGTCAAACCAATGACTTAAAAAATTGATACTTGCCTCTTCCTAACCAGGCATTCAGGATTATTAGGATAAGGCAAGCAGGATAATTTGACTGAATGGGATATGTGGTCATGATGCTGGTGGTCTGGTCTCCCAGTGGGACAGCCCTATAATGTCCACATGAGTGTGCACTGTCACAAGGCAGTACCCGTTCTGATATGCCCTTAGATGTTGCCAGGACATAAAGCTCCAATAAACAACCGTTGACATCTGGAAGCTGGGAGCGGCGATACTGAAATGATTCTGCGAAAAATGCTACCAGAAGGGATGGCCACATGAGTTAGAGGGTCCGTCTCCCGTGTTGGTAGATCGTGGGGTCGTGGGTTCGAACCCTGGTCGAGTCAAAGCAATGACTTAAAAATTGATACGTGTCGCTTTCTAGCCAGATGCTCAGCATTACTAGGATAGGGCAAGGAGCAGTGGAATGAGGAAGACCAGTCATCTGCGACTGAAATTGCCCCTGCTTAAACAACTAATGTACCACCAAAAAACAAAAAAAAGCAATATTATAGGATATTGATGTATAATTTCGCGCCTGTGCTCTCTGAAAAACGTGAATGAAATGGGATGCAATAGAGGATGTGGCTAAGTACTGGCCTTGTGGACTAACATTGGCTGAATATGAGGAAAACGTCAGTAGTTTACTAGTCTCTGTTGTCCATATTGCCAATATAACTGAATTTGGGCAAACACTAAGTGTGTGACTTAAATTGATTGATGGATGATGGTTTAATGCGGTGTCGGCTTCCTAGCCTGGTGCTCGGCATTATTAGGATAGGGCGAGGACTGGTTGGCTCAGTGCCAGGATAATGTGACTGAGTGGGATATCAGGTCATGGTGCTGGTGGCCTGGGCTTCCAGTGGGGCAGCACAATAAAGTCGCCATGAGTGCGCACTCTCACAAGTTGTTACCCATCCTGATATGACCTTAGATGTTGCTAGGACGTAAAACAACAACAAACAAACAAAAACAAACAAAAATGCCAGTCAAAAGTGACAGGCTTATTACTGTTATTAGCATGAGGCAATTGTTGCCATATTGCCATCTGTTATTAGACAGCAGGCGCCGCATCACTCAGGTGTCACGAAATAGAATCGCCCCCTCAAAGTGTTCTCCTCCCTGCAAATCTATTTCCGAATAAAACTGCCCGGAATTAGAATAGCACCAACCCACAACGTTCAGTTTCGTGTGAGGAGTTCATGTGGAAAACCCGATAAACACCAATCCAAAAATTAAGACAAGCATTAGACTTTTACAAGGTTCATATTTTTAGATTCCTATTTTTTTTGTTCATTGCACCATCATTTCCTCACGAGAAAAGTGGAATTAGTGACAATTAAATTTACCTTCAGGTAAATAAATATCTTTTATTTAAATTTAATTTTGGATTGGTATTTACAGGGTTTTGTGCCTGAACTCTTCAGGTATATGGATGCAAATATACATGTATATATATATACTATATGAACAACTATATCGGAACTATATTTCGAAATAAATTAGAGGGATGTAAAGGAGTGGGGTGGAGTTGGGATGACGGTGTGTGTGTGTGTTGGGGGGTGTCAAGAGGGTTGTGGTTATAGGGAAAGGGAGGTGGAGGAGGTGGGAGGTTCAGGGGATGAGGGGGTGGGAGTTGAGTAGGTGAGGAGGTGGGTGAAGGGAACAGGAGGAGGTGGGTGAAGGGAACAGGAGGAGCGGGATGGGAAGGTAGGGGAACAAGAGTAGGAGGACAAAGTTTTATTTCGAAATACAATCTCCGGGGGCGATTTTATTTTCAAATAGAATCATCAGTTGATGATTTTCTAAAGTGTTAAACATATAAAGAGGTCAGTGGAAAAATCCTGTAAACGCCAATCTAAAAATTTAATTAAAATAAAAGATTATTACCTGAAGGTAGATTTAATTCTCACCGATTCGAATTTTCTTGTGATGACATGACGATGGAGCAATGAACAACAAAATAGGAATGTAAGAAAAAAAGGGCTTTTTGAAGGTTTGATCCCAATGATTATCTTAATTTTTGGATTGGCATTTATGAGGTTTTGCGCCTGAACTCTTTTGCGGCACTGGTTCGGCTAAATAAAAATAGACCCACTGGATCTATGTGTGAGGGTGGGGAAAGGGGTTTGGGGTTGGGGTGAGAGTGGGTCGGAGGCAGTGTGAGGGACAATTGGCCTTTCTCATTTCATTGCATTTGATCTTATGCCATTAATTAGCTTTTTTTTCATAGACGCAAGACAATAAGTGAATCTGATATGGTGGCGAAGAAAACCTTTGCGTTACCCTTCATAAAGGAGCCACTGTTATTATGGTAAAGTAAAGATTTGCACCTGAATGAATGTTTCAGACGCGTTCTTGTATAGTCACGTGAGCAGCATCGAGCTGCCAGTTTCTGTGGTGGAAACTAACCCAATGCCAAGGCCGCTTGGGCCGTATTCGATTAACACGACCCGGGCGGCTCGGGTAACCCGAGTCGTCAGAATTTCAAATCAAACATCGCAAATGGAGTAAAACAATACACGTGCCATGTGCAAAAAGTCCCGACCCCAGTAACCCACCTCTTGGCTTAGCATGGCTAGGAGCGATGACGTCACATTTGCGCTGGTACCTGTAGGTTAAAAGCTACCACCAGTACAAGTCCGATGTTGTTTTAATGCTTTTTTTTTTTAATAACCCAGATTTATGTAATGGAAATATAACTAAACTATGCAATCATAAAATACTTTAAATCGTATTTTGCTGTAGTTATATCGGTTATTAAAAAAAAAAAGAACGTTTTGGATTAAGCCACAATTGTCCCCACCCCGAGCATGGAGAAGCATGTTCATTTATTCAACCCGAGTATGTACGATGTGTGCATGCGCCAAAAAGTGACTCGGGTGACCCGAGTACGGCCTTGGAGTGTTATATGCTTAGATATATTATAATATTGGTGTAATGGGATATCTGTAGTGGGAATGTTACGCAACAGTAAACAAAAAGCAAATAAATCAGATTATTTCAATGCAAATAATATTTACATACTATATTATTATCCTGATACTGTTGAAACCAGTCCTTGCTCTGTCCTAGTAATGCCAAGCACTGGGCTCGGGAGCGACAAGTATCAATGTTGTAAGTAATTGATTTGAGTCAGCCGGGATTCAAACTCCCGACCTTCCACATAGGGAGCCTGTGTTAGTACCGATTCGCCCATCATGCCAAGCCTGTGGATTAGAAGGCAAATCACTATGCCTTATACATGATGTACTTGTGACGTCACTTCCGCCCATGACGTCACACAGAATGCGGGCAGTTGAATATCAACTCTTGGGTAGGAGGATCATTCTCATTAGAAGCATTATAAGTGACTCCAGAGTATTATTATTTGCTGGATTGATATATTATTGGATAATAATAGTGTATCTCATGCTCTGCAACGAACTATTTGACCACATCTGCCTAATGTTGATATATGAAGAGTTGTTGATTTATTTATTTTTTTGGTTCATTAGTTGTATATCATGGACAAAAAAGATCACCAACAAAGAAGTTCTCAGAAAAATTAGAAATAAGAAAAGCTTGTTTGCCACTATACAGACAAAGAAACTTATTTATTTTGGCCACATCATTCGTCAGAGTTCAATATACCATACATTGTTGGAAGGGAAGGTGAATGGCAGCAGAGGGAGAGGGAGACCAAAAACATCATGGTTTACAAATATTTCACAGTGGACAGGCTTGAATTATTCACAGTCTATCAGAACAACACACCATCGGGAGAAGTGGAGAACCATTGCATCCAACCCTCGACTAGAGGACGGAACTGTTGATTGAGTTGTTTAAGCAGCGGAAATTTCAGTCGCAGACCACTGGTCTTCCTCATTCCACTGCTCCTCACCTATCCTAGTAATGCCAAGCATATGGCGAGGAAGCAACAAGTATACATTTTTAAGTGATTGGTTTGACTCGACCAGGATTAAAACCCACGATCCCACGATCTACCAACACGGATGACGGACGGATGCTCTAACTCATTCGGCCATCACGTCTGTCGCAAATCCCCATAACTGCTAATTTAGATCAACATTGGAATCAAACCTTCAGAAAGTTAAAAATGTTTAATTTCTATTATTGTTCATTGCTCGATAATCATTTCATCACAAGAAAGGTGGAATCAATGACCTAATATAACTTATTTCTGCTGAAACCTATGGTGTCAACATGTTGATGTGGTGTGGTGTGAGGTCAGCTGCGTAGTGCCAGAATTGCCATTAACTTTGCATAATACTTATTGTGCCAGTGAAAACTCGCACGGCGTTGTGCCAGAATTGCCATTAAGTTTGCATAATATTGATGTAAGGTTGGGCAATATAAATGACAGGCAACCATTATTGCATGCAGCATATTCTCAGACCATGGTGTATGGTTTGTGCGCCCACTGCATCTATTCATATGCTTCTATTATTGATTTTGTGTTTGCTTTGAAACCGCAGCTGACCTCACACCGCAACTTTTGAAACTGCGCAATAATGCACAATGGCTGCCATGTCCTCCAGCAGCACCATCACGCAACACCCACCGCCACATTCAAATTTCTCTATTGTACACTTGAGCACAAGCACCATTCTTTTGGGTGGACTGCTAATCCTGATAGGCACAAATGGTGGAATTGTTCATGTTAGCATAACATGGGTAATTTGTGACGGGGCGGAAGTGGTAGGGCCTTAAGCCAAACCTTACGACACTGTCGTTTAATAAGAAACCAACTCCTTGCTGCCCCCTACCGTCAAACCCGGACACTGGTACTTATGCCGCCACATAGTGGCTCTTTCAATGCTGATGTCACAGTGAGCACGGCGAGCACTAGAACCGCTCACTTGCCGACCGGACAAGAACCCAACATCACCTCACCACAAATTTGCTGCCGCCCACCCCTCAACTAATGGACAGGCTACTCGAGCAGTACGGTTGAGAGTGGCGTGTTTTATTGACTTTGATGACCATTGATTTAACTATTGTTCCTTGCCCATTGTTATTGACTAATAAATGCAAATTATACCACTTCTGTCTCGTCGTGAATTACAGCATGTCTCATATCATACCAGCACGGGAGACGGATGCTCTAACTCATTCGGCCATCCCGTCTGGCCAGAAAATGTTGGATAGTTTGTCCTTGAAGGCTTCCCAAGTGAATGTTTGTTCGTTTGGTGGTTATTGTTTTACGTCCTGGCAACATCCAAGGTCAGATCAGGATGGGCACCAACTTGTAACATTGCATACTCATGGCAACTTATTAGTGCTGCCCCGCTGGGGGACCAGGCCACCAGCACCATGACTTGATATACCACTCAGTCACATTATCCTGACACTGAGCGAACCAGTCATTTCCCTATCCTTGTAATGCTGAGTGCCAGGGTGGGAAGCGACAAGTATCCCAAAACGGAGCCACCCAGTCCTTTCCCTATCCTAATAATGTGGAGTGCCTGGCTAGGAAGCAACAAGTATACATTTTTAAGTTGTACATTTGACTCGACCAGGTTTGAACCCATGGCTTTGAATCCCATGATCTACCAAACTCACTATGCAGCATACTCTGTAGGAAAAGGCATTACCGAATGCTTTCACCATCATCTTGCCATAACAAATGGGTTGGCCAAATGAGTTGAGCGTCCGTCTCCTGTTTTGGGAGATCGAGGGATCCAAACCCATTGGTTTGTGGGATCGAACCATGGTCGAGTCAAATTTGTATTTGTCGCATTCTAACCAGGTGTCTCGGCATTAATAGGATTGGGCAAGGACCGGTTGGCTCAGTGTCAGGATAATGTGACTGAGTGGGATATCAGGTAATGGTGCTGGTGCCCTGGTCTCCCAGTGGGGCAGCACTATAAAGTCGTCATGATGCAAGGACTTAAAATAACAACCAACAAATAACAACAAACAAAAGCCACTGTCAGCTCCCCTCCCCTTCATCTTGTCCCACCTCTCCCTCCAGCCCTCCTCTCTCCTCTCCACTCCATCCTGTCTAGGCTGCCACCCCTCGGCCATTCCCTCAGCTTTGTTAGTCTCGTTCTCCTCACCTTCCACCCACGGCTGCATCGTCCAATTACACCAGGTGTCATCCTCAAACCTTTGCTCCTATTAACTCCCAGTCATTATGTCCCATCTGTTGCTCTATCTTTGGTTGTTCTTCAGTTCCACTTCCAATCTTCAACACTCCATTTCCTTCCCACTACACTCCCACTTCGGTGTCCTCACCCACCTCACCATTCTCCCACCCCCACCACCGTTCAAACCACCATCCCCACCAACCCTCATCACCACCGTAACCATCCCCTCCCACCCTCACCACCCCCACCCACCCTCACCTCCTCCTCCACCACCACCCGCACCCCTCTCACCACGCTACAATCCCGAGCCCCACTTTCTCGCCTCCCTCACTACACCTCACACACTCCGCCTCCTACACCTACCCCCTCCTCCTCCACACCCCACCCCTCCCATCCACACTTCACTCTTCCCCACTTCGTCTGCACCTCCATCCTCCCTCCACAATCCCACCCACCACCCTCTCCACAAGCCCCCACCCATCACTCTCACAACCCTAGCTGCACTTTCTCGCCTTCCTCACTACACCTCCCCACTCCGCCTCCTACAACCCTCCCCCTCCCTCCCCCTCACCTCCACTTCTCCTCCAAACTCCACCCCTCCCCTCCACACTCCACCCCTCCCCCCTCCTCTGCACCTCGATCCACCCTCCACAACCCACCCCCCAACCACCCCCAACCATCCCCCTCCACACCCACCCACCACCACCCTCACAACCCTAGCTGCACTTTCTCGCTTTCCTCACTCCACCTCCGCCTCCTACACCCACCCTCCTTCCCGACACTCACCCTCCACCCCCGGCCCCTCCCCCTGCTCTGCACCTTCCTTCCACCAGCCGTGCCTCTCCCCTCCCCAGCCCCCGGCCCGTTTATCGACCCGGAACATCCCCTCTCCCCCCACCCCGTGATGATATTCCCGTTCCGGTGTCGGTATGTCACAGAACGCTGGTCCACATTTGCATTTCCGGTAATCCTAGTCCCCGGGGTGTCGAGGCTTGTGTTCCGGGACAGGCTTTACCCGGCCCTAGAGGCCTGTGCTACTAACTAGTCACCGGACCCCAGGGGCCTGTTTTACAAACTAGTCACGGGGCCCCACTGGACTGTTGTACTAATTAGTCACCCAGCCACAGTGGTCTGTGCTACTCACCCATCACCGGGCCCCAGTTGCCTTGTTCTACTAACTAGGCACCGGACCCCAGTGGTCTTGTTCTAGCAACTAGTCACCGGGCCCCAATGGCCTGCTTTACTAGCCATTCACCAGGCCCCAATGGCCTGTGTTACTAACCATTCACCGGGCCCCAGTGGCATGAGCTACTAATTAGTCACCAGGCCCAAGTGGCCTGTTCCACTTAACTAGTCACCAGGTGGCAGTGGCCTTGTTCTACCCACTAGTTGCCGGGACCCAGTGGGCTGTGCTACTAACCATTCACCGTGCTACTAAACATTCACCGGGCCCCAGTGGCATGTTCTACTAACCATACACTGGGCCCCAATGACCTGTTATACTAACTAGTCACTGGGTCCCAATGTCCTGTTCTACTAACTAGTCACGGTTCCCCGGTGGCCTGTTCTACTAACTATTCACCGAGCCGCACTGGCCTGTTCTACTAACTAGTAGGTGGCCGGATCGGCAGAGCGCGGGCATCGTGTGCGGGAGATCTGGAGTTCGGTTCCCTGTTAAGTCAAACCAAAGACTTTTTAAATTGATACGTGTCGATTCCTAGGCTGGCACTCAGCTTTAATAGGATAGGACAACGACGGGTTGGCTCAGTGTCAGGATAATGTGACTGAATGGGATATCGGGTCATGGTGCCGCACCCTTATTTCCCAGTAGGGCAGTACTGTAAAGTCACCATGAGTGCGCACTGCCACAAGCCGGTGCCCGTCCTGATGTGACCTTAGATGTTGCCAAGACGTAAAACTCCAACAATCAACCACCCACTAACTATCCACCTACCATTTCCGCAAATACCCATTTAACAAGCCATAGGAAAAATGGCAACTTGAACCTGTTCAAAACCATAAACAAATTTTAAAAAAACAAAACATCTATACCATCAATCTGTCAAAGTTTCTTTTCCAGTTGGAGAGCTCCAAGCCGATGTTGTCAATTTTGTGTTTGACTCTGTTAGGAGAGTGTGTGCAGTCATGGTTGCAATATGTATCACTGGGCAGAGCGAGCATAGATAGCTTTGCTGCTCCAGTAGGTGGGGGTCCGAGGTGGGGGGGGGGGGTGTAGGGGGGGGGGGAGCGTAGGGTGGGGGTAGGGGGGGTACATTTGATGGACTACCACTATGTTAAAGGTCTCTTGTTTCCATGCCCCCAATTATATGCCTGGCATGAGGATAAAAGCATACCAAAGAAAATGGCATATATTTATTCCGTCAAAAACAACCATCAACTTCACGTGAATTTTATATTTCATATTTCATGTTTGCATACTGGATGCACTTTCGAATGACATAGTGATGGATCATTGAGGATTTAATAAAAAAAATCAAATGTTTAAATACAAGCAAACATCCCATTTCCTCCTATTCATATGAAGAAGTATTTGATTCTGCCCATAACGTATAAGCTCCCGTGAGGGTGCTTGTTTTCAATGCTGGACAGCTGTGATACTGGATTGGTCTGGTCCCGCACTCAGGAGTCTTTACCTGATCTTTCTCGGGCCAACCTTTGCGGTTTTGGGTGTTAGTAGTTTCTATATTAGTTTTTTTTTAATTTTCAAGTTTTTTCATAACCAGTATATGATAGCTTAGCCTATTATGTACATCTACGCAGATGACATACAGGCCTGTGGGAGAGGATCCCATCCCATTGTGCTTTGTTACAGCATCTAAACTGCCTGGTTTTTCTATTAAACAAAGTGGACAAAGGAAGAAGTGGGAAGACACCATCAGGGACTCGACAGACATGGAGTTTTGCAAGTCGTAGAGGGCAGTGGAGAACAGGGGGAAATTCATCAAATCATATGCGATGTCTCAAAGACCCTGTCCTTAAGAGATTGATAATGCTGATATGTATATATATTATATATATGTAATGGGTCATTCTTTAAAACTGGACGCCACATATTTGGTTTCCTCATTACGATACTGATAATTTGTTCTTTCTTTTATTGATTGCAAGTCAAATAATTATTGTATCCTCTGCATATTAAGTATGTTAGCAAGAGTACATTTATTGAAGCTATCCCAAGAAAGAAATTAAAAAGTTGACTTCTATGATTTTGTGCTAATGTGAAAAAGTGAAAATTTAAACATTTACACTATGCATATAGCCAAACTTGTTTTCGACTTATTTTTCAACTTTTGTCTTGTAAGTCATAACCTTGTCTGCTTAAGAGTAATTAATAAAATCTTGTTTGACTATGTTGTATATGTTAAAATGAGGGTATGGATGTGTCTTTGATTTTCCTGTTACACGAGTGATATTAATGTATTGCTCAATTTGGATAAGATCTAATTCAAAAAGTGAAATTAATTTTTTTCAACTCTGACATATGCACAACATGCAAACCTTCATATGACATTGGATTAGGCTATTATTTGGAAGGTTTTTTACTATTATTTGGAAGGTTTTCACTTTTGGTTTCCATGTCACACTTTTGTGCCCAGTTTTAAAGAATGACCCTGTATATAGATATATAATGAGGATGTTGAAATACACTTTATTGAATTGAATGTGATTCGAAGAAGGGAATCCGAAGACCAATGTGAGAGATGAACATTGTTGAAGGGTGGATATATTTGATCTAATCACAACGAGGGGACAATCAGTCGACATCATCCAGGTCGAGGGAGCCTTCTCCAAGCACCTGCACCGCATAGGCCGCCCGAGCTGACCCCTACGAAGTAGTCCTTAAAAAAGAGGGTGAGTGGGTGTAGTAAATTGACGTTAACAGTGCAGTGTAGCAAGGCCAAAATGTGAGCTCAGGGGGTGGGAGGTTTCTGGGTCAGTGAAGTTTGTCTCTGCCACTTTGGGCATAGTGGGTACCCGGCTCCCCTTCTTGAATCAAGTACAATTCAGAAATTATGCGTACATGCATTAGATATGCAAATGTGATTGACAAAACTGACAGAACAGAGACCGCTACCTTGTTGCCATGAATATGGCTCTTGCTGCCGAAACCGCATTAAACCATCAGCCATCAATCAATTTAAGTCACGCGCTTAGTGTTTGCCCAAATTCAGTTATATTGGCAATATGGACAACACAGACTAGTAAACTACTGACGTTTTGCTCATATTCAGCCAATATTAGTCCACAGGGCCAGGACATAGATACATCCTCTATTTCATCCTGTTTCATTCACATTTTTAAGAGAGCACAGGCGCGAAATTATACATCAATATCCTATAATATTGCTTCTTTTGTTGTAGTACATTAGTTGTTTAAGCAGGGGAAATTTCAGTCGCAGACGACTGGTCTTCCTCATTCCACTGCTCCTTACCCTATCCTAGTAATGCCGAGCATCTGGCTAGGAAGTGTCATGTATCAATTTTTAAGTCATTGGTTTGACGCGACCATGATTCGAACCACCGATCCCACGATCTATCACCACGGGAGACGGAGACCAGACGGGATGGCCGAATGAGTTAGAGCGTCCGTCTCCCATGCTGGTAGATCGTGGGTTCGAGTCCCGGTCGAGTCAAACCAATGACTTTAAAATTGATACTTGTCGCTTCCTAGCCAGGCGCTCGGCATTATTAGGATAGGGCAAGGACTGGTGTGCTCAGTGTCAGGATAATGTGACTGAGTGGGATACCAGGTCATGGTGCCGGCGGCCTGGTTTCCCAGTGGGACAGCACTATAAAGTCGCCATGAGTGCGCACTGTCACAAGTCGGTACCCATCCTGATATGACCTTAGATGTTGCTAGGACGTAAAACAACAACAAACAAACCACGGGAGACGGACGCTCTAACTCATTTGGCCATCCCTTCTGGCATAGTCTATTAGAAGTATCAAATTTTCAAATCCAGAACACTTACCTGATTATTTGTTGTTGTTTTACATCCTACCAACATCTAAGGTCATATCAGAACGGGAGCCCTTACCTAGATTTGATCCTATGTCTCCAACGTAGATACTGAAGCCCTTATTACATAAGTAGCGCCTGCTGCACAGAAAGTAATAGGAAGCCATTTTGATTCAACACTTTACCTATGAAGCTTACAGCCCCGTTCACACATACACATTAAGCTGGATTAAGTTACTATAGTATGGCTTAAAACATGCCTGTGAACACGCCGCTAAATCGATTTAGCGCTAAGTCAACTCGGCTAGTTTGCTTCATGTAAACCAGTTTGTGATGTGGATTAGTTGAACCTACTTGGACTAAGTATGCTTAACTTGCACGGGTGCATGCACCACTAAATTGATGTAGTTAGTCTGGCTTAACTAAATAGATTTAATGATGCAAGTGTGAACTCAGCCTATGACGTCAGAATGTTACGTGTCTGTCAAAATTAACCTAGCGTGTTGTCATTTTGAATATATTAATCAATAGGATACATCCATAATAGGCCTTGGACCTGTTAGTCGCTCTTAATTAATAGAAATGGAGACAGCTCTTCAGATGTGGTGGATTGTAGCAAGTGTCTCTGGCTCCAAGATATCCGTAATGCTTGACCAGTATGCATCCAGTCGGGACTTGAAACAGTTCACCGACTCTGCTGCTACGACACTCTCCGGCAAGTCATTCCACAGGTCAACCACACTAAAGCCGAAAAAGTTGTGTCGCAGGTCCAGTCTGGAGTACTGCTTCCTCAGCTTCAGGGAGTGTCCTCTGGTCCTGGTTTTGGAGTCTCTGATAAGGGGGCTGCTTGTATTGTAGATACCATTGATATATTTGAATACTTCAATCATATCCTCCCGGGCCTGTCTGTAGTACATGCTTGGGATCTTCAAATGGGATCCAACATTAGCTACTCATAATCAAAATTACCTCAAACTAAAGTGAGGTAAATGATACCGATCAACTCCATGAATGTATCGTAACAAATTGGCAAACCCGCAAAAGTGTTGAACTAGGCCAATTTAATTGGCAGTGATATCCATGTTTAAAATCCGACACCACCAGCTTGTGCTTTGCCTAATAATGCGGGTTAATGCTGACTGATTTCCAGGTGGAATTATCTATAGTGAGTTCTTTGCATGACAGATTGGTCGGTTAGTTGTTGGAGTTTTATGTCCTGGCAACATCTAATGTCATATCAGGACAGGTACAGAATTGTGACAGTATGCACTTATGGTGGCTTCATAATGCTGCCCCACTGGGAAATCATGCTGCCAGCAACATGACCCAATATCCCACTCAGTCACATTATCCTGACACTGAGCCAACAGCTCCTTGCCCTGTCCTATTAATTCCGAGCACCAGGCTAAGAAACGACTAGCTAAGTGCATATTTGATTAACATGGGTAATTTTGTCACACATGCAGATGGCATTCTGTTAAGGCCCTGTCACATTATGACGCATCTCGCAAGCACATAGCCAACGCGTAAAATCACTTTTTTTACGTCGAGAAGTGTCAAACTTTTCGGCGTGGGGACAAAGTTGGATGTATGGCCAACGTATGATAAATGTATGGCTAGCGTACCTCCCGGTGAAAAATGCTCAAATTACGCTCACAGTATGTTCACAGAACGCCTGTGAACGTTATATTCATTATTTAATCGGCAGAACTATGCATCATACTTTACATACATCAAGACAAGCTGGAGAAATGCTAAACATACGTCTGATGTACGTTGCGCATGTTATCCGTGCCGTGTCAGTATGTGGAATGTACATTCCCACTGCCTGTAAAGTAGGTCAGCATAGTGCAACGTAGTGAACAATGTTTGACTAATGTACATCTAACGTACATCTTTGTATGCCTAAGACATACATAATGTACGGCAGACATCAAATCCATACATTGTTGGACATTGTCATACGTTGAAAGTTTTGTGCATGCTCAAAACTTTGCCAACCCCTGACGTGCGACACTGTATCTCGAGGAATGTTGACGTACATTGACATATACCGATGAGTGCGCACCGCACGCGTAACGCATAACAATGTATCCCAATGTAGCGGCCAAAAATCACATACATTGGCATACGTTGGTAAGATGCATCGTAATGTGACAGCTCCTTTACTGAGGGCGCAAAAGCACTCCCTGTAGTGTTAGAACCGAAAGATTCAATGGCTGCCGATCAACATGCCACCTACCGTTAACATCATTCAAATCTCGTGACGAATAATGAAGACGTTATCACTTCATCCTTAGCTTTCAAATCGACAACACATACTTCTCTACGCTGCTTAATTTGCCATCCCACCCACCCCAGGTTTTACGACTAGATGGGTAGGGTTAAGTGTCGTCGAGCCATGATATCTATACATAATTGACAAACTTGTGGCTAATTGAACGAATAAATGCCACCTCATACATATACACCTGTCTCATGTGCGTTACACCCCCGTCACATCAAACTAGTTCTCAAAACGTCCGACCACGTTCTAAAACGGGCTGTGGTCGGGGTAGAACGTGGCTGCAAGAAAATGTTGGGCAAATGTTGCTCAAAGTTCTGGAGCACCATTCCGTTCTAGCCCGTCTATTCCATTTGTAAAAAGACCGTAAAAAGTGGCTATAATGTCCGTTCCGTTCACACACAGTTTGAGTCCATTCAGCAACATTTTCAAAAACGTGAGAACTAGTTTGATGTGATGGGGGTATTAATTGCTTGTGAAAAGTTTATGTTTTTATCGGACTATGCAGCTTTAAGGACAATCCACATGTCATGTGTTAGAACCAAGATCCTGGCCTCAACGTTCAGTCTCCCAGCCATCTTAACACATGAGATGGCCGAATGAGTTGAGAGTCCATCTCCAGTTTTGGTAGATCATGGAGTTTGCACCAATGGTCGAGTCAAACCAATGACTTAAGGCACCGTCACACCTTACCGGACTGGGAAACCGGACGAGAACCGGACACTGTCCGGTACTGTACGGCAATGTCCGGTACATGTCCGGTACCCATCCTGCAGTGTCCGGTGGTGTCCGGCGGTGTCCAGTACAAGTTTTGAACATGCAGAAAACTTCTACTGGACACTGCCGGAGTGACGTGTCCGGTTGGTGTCCGGTTTGTCTGGTACATGCCCGGTACATGTCCGGTACCCATCCGGTACCCATCCGGTCCCCATCCGGTCCCCATCCGGTACCCATCCGGTCCCCATCCGGTACCCATCCGTACATGTCCGGTACCCATCCGTGTGTGTCCGTTTTGTCCGGTACATGTCCGGTACCCATCTGTTACGTGTCCGGTTCTCGTCCGGTTCTCGTCCGGTTCTCGTCCGGTACATGCACGGTACATGTACGGTACTTGTCCGGTCGCCCGGCGGCAATTGACCCAATTCTGCTCCATTTCGATACATTTTGTTTACCGGAGAACACCAGACTAGAAAATCCTTTGTCCGGTGGTCTCCGGTACTCAGTCCGGTACGGTGTGA
This sequence comes from Branchipolynoe longqiensis, assembly GCA_030323885.1. Lineage (NCBI taxonomy): Eukaryota > Metazoa > Annelida > Polychaeta > Phyllodocida > Polynoidae > Branchipolynoe > Branchipolynoe longqiensis. Next base: position 16,923 of record JASIRB010001452.1, on the reverse strand, counting down.
CAGGCGCTTTAACAATCGATACTTGTTGCTTCCAAGCAAGATGCTCGTCATTATTAGGATAGGGCAAGGACTGGTTGGCTCAGCGTCAGGACAATGTGACTTACTGCGATATCAAATCATGGTGATGGTAGCCTGGTATCCCAGTGGGGCAGCACTATAAAATGGCCATGCGCGCGCACTGTCAAAAGTCGGTACCCATCCTGATATGACCTGAGATATTGCCAGGACGCAAAACCCCAACAACCAACCAACCCAGTCATCTCCACAACTCAGAAAGCTTAGTTAGAAAACTTACTTTGTTCCCTCATCTAAAATAAACCACCAAACAAACCCCCAAAAATACTAAAAAAATACTAAAAAACACAGACATCAAAACAAAACAGAACAAAAAAAACCTGTCAGCATCAGATTTGTCTCATTGTCTGCATTTCGTCTTAATCAATTTTGCTTCCGGTCCAAAGAACAACACCACTTCCGTTCGTTAAGAAACCCATAATTAACCCATCAACACGGCAAAGACACCACATCACCCTGAAGTACACACCCACTCCCCCCGCGTGAATATAACAGCCCCTATCCAATACCCGGTGGAACGCACCCTCTCTGACCGTTAACAAATACCACGTTGGGGTTTCACACGGGTGATCAGTTTTATACTACAGTAAAACCTTTCTAAACCGACCGACTATGGCACCGACTTTAAGTTGTCCATTTAGCGAGGTGGTCGGTTTATGGACTTTTTCATTGCATTACAATGGTATTGTATGGATGATCGTTTGGGACACAAATAAAGCGATCAATATAGGGGAGTGGTTGATCTCTCGAGGAGGTCGATTCGAGAGGTTTTACTGTATACAAAATGCAATACACCTGTACGTAATGTCTTACACAATGATTCACTTTCGATACAAGTTAAAACTTCGATTTTCTCTTTGATAGTCCCAAGACAAGATTTGCAAATCAGAGGGTCATAATGATATTGTAGTAGTCCTTAAGCCCCAGTCACACCTACCCGGATCAGGGGCCGGACGAGCCCCGGACCGTCATCTGGTGTGGTCCGTGGCGATCCGGCGTGATCCGTGGCTCATCCGTGGCTGGTCCTTGGTGATCCTTGATGATCCGTGGCTGGTCCGGCCTCATCCAGGGTCTGCCCCGGATGTTTTAAAATGTTAAAAACATCCGGGGCGGTCTGGGATAATCCCGGGAATATTCCAATCCGGGGTTAACCGGCATCATCCGTGTGTGATGCATGACTCATCCAGGTTGTTCGGGGTTCATCCGTGTCTCGTCCGGGGCAATCTGGGTCATTTTATACTCTGGGAATAGTCCGGGGGTTGTCTGGGGGTCATCCGGGGGTTGTCCGGGGCCGATCCGGGACTGATCCGGGACTAATCCGTGGCTGTTGACCATGGCTCATCTGGGTAGGTGTGAGAGCGAGGCAAAACCGACCAAAAATAACGATTTTATCCGGGGCTGTCCGGGACAGTCTGGGCGACTGGTCTGGAGACGGGGCTCGTCTGGCTATGTGTGATTGGGGCTTAACATGGGACAGGGCTGCAACAGATTGTGCAAATCGAGGATATGTCTCTACAGCCATACAACTTACAAGAGAATATTCCTCAACCTATGTTATAGGCGCTACTCCATTGTCTGCAAGACTGAAAGATGACAACAAAGTCCTAACATGAGCTTCACCACCACGCGGTGGCGGCAGGAACTACGCTCACCACTGATGTCCATGGGTGGTTGGTGGAGTTCCACGTCCTAGCACCATCTAATGTAATATCAGGATGAGTATTGACTTGTGACAGTGCACACTCATGATGACTTTTTAGTGCAGCCAAACTGGGAAATCAGTACACTGGCAGCAAGACCCAATATCCCATTCAGTCACATTATCCTGACACGGAGCCAACCAGTCCCTGCCCTCTCCTATTAATGCCAAGCACAATCAAAGGGACTGGTGCTGGAAATCTTCTATAATACATTTTTCACGGAGCATGCTGCATTCTGAGCTGCGACCCACAACATTAGTTCTTGCCACTAACAATAGAGGGCCGGTTGGCGGTGGAAGTTCTATATTAGGCCTTTTCCACAGATCACACTGCATTTGAAAAAAAAATTGTATTGAGGGTAAAAGAAAGCTAATACATGGAATTGTAGAGCATTAATGTGACTTCTGCAACCTGAGTCGTGATGCCCTACAATTGAACCCAGATGGTGCTTAGAACTATTTACATATCAAATTAAGTGATTTGTGAATTTTATGGAAGACGAGATGGGTGATATGAGGCAAGAGAGAAGACAAACAAAATAAAAAAATAAAAAACACACACAAAAACTCCCGAACCACAACAGATATACAAATAGCAATTTTATGTTCTAAGAAATAGTATATAACAGTCCAGATTTACAACTTCAATAAATGCAGGGAGCAATAACGGACATGTGCTGGGAATCTTCTATAAAACCTTTCTCACAAAACAGACTGCAGTCTGAGCTTGGACTCACAACATTACATCTTCCCATGACCGTCAGAGGGCAGGTTGGTAGTGGAAGTTCTCTATATAAGACCTTTCCCCCCAAAGTGTGCTGTGCTGTGCAGTGAGCTTCTACCCACTTAGTTCACCTCATTGCCGTCAGAGGGCGGGTTGGTGGAGGAAATTGTCTTGTGTAGAATATAGCTGACCCCGGCAGCTAAGATCAAACTCCTCACCTCACCTACAACTACAACTACTAATGCAACCTTGAACTTTGACCTAACCTTAATATAGGTACACTGTATTTCCGGAGGCCGTGATAGAAAATAGGTCATGTTGTACTAACATGTCCATCGCCCAAACTTTCTGTTAACTTTCGGCGTCCACCAGACGGGATGACTGAATGAGTTGAGCATCCGTCTCCTGTTTAGGTAGATTGTGGGAACCCTGGTTGAGTCAAACCAGTAACTTAAAAATTGATACTTGTCGCTTCCTAGCCAGGTGCTCGGCATTATTAGGATATGGCAAGAATTGGTTCGCTCTGTGTCAGGGTAATGTGATTGAGTGGGATAACAGATCATGGTAATGCTGGCATGGTCTCCCAGTGGGGCAGCACTATAAAGGCACCATGAGTGCGCACTGTCACAAGTCGGTACCCATGTTGCCAGGTTGTAAAACTCCAAGAAACAACCAACTTGGGGCGTCTGTAGTGAGAATTATATTATAATATGTGCATTTTGGATTCTATTCTCATGTTATTTGGAGTTATAATTCAAAGCTTCAGGCGCAAAACACACAAATCCATTTTAATTGTATTCTTTAAATATAAACTTTATTGTTGTGTTAGCCAATTCATTTCTTATATCAATTGCATATTGAGTAGGGCATCATATTGGGAACATAGTGTCCTGGAGGTGGTGGAAATGGAAACTGTTCTGCCCTAGTGTGCTAACTATATATTTATATATATTTATGGAGCTATGCATACAACTTCCGAGCGAGTGGAGTGTCATTCCCCGCGCAGGGGGTGAACGGTGCATGCTGGATCCCCCCTACCCACATAGATGGGGGGGGGGGGACACTCCAGATCTTATTGCATGCGATAACGGCTTTATCACTATCCATATATACATGTCTGTCAAATTAGACTATGCCTTAGAGTAAAATTTATTCGTAATGTTGTATGCCCTACCAACATCTAAGGTCATATCAGGACGGGTACCAACTTGTGACAGTGTGCACTCATGGCGACTTCATAGTGCTGCCCCACTGGTAAATTAGGCAGGCAGCACCATGACCTGATGCCCCACTCAGTCACATTATCCTGACATTATCCTAACCAGTCCGTGCCTTATCCTAATAATGCCGAGCGCCATGCCAGGAAGCGACAAGTATCAATTTGATAAGTCATTGGTTTAACTCGACCAGGAACCAAATTCCCGATCTCCCGCATGCCAAGCGCGCGCTCTACCGATTCGGCCACCATGCCCAGTAGCAGCCAAAATAGCTGTATGTTATCACGTGTAGCTAGTATCGGCAAACCAAGACGACAAAGGCAACCTGGTATAATATAGCATGTGATATATTGCATAGCGCTGGTGGCTGGACAAGAGAGAGGGCGGAGTGCATATCGAATCACGTGACTCAACTAAAATCCAGCGGCCAAAATAAGTCCAAGTAGGGCCGAGATTCTGGTAATAATCCTAAAGAAGCAGGGACGGATGGGGTTGGGGGTGGGGATGGAGGGACAACATGGTTAAGTGGTGTGAGTATTGATTTTCTGTTTGATTCCCCTTTTTACTCTCATTTATAAGTTTTATTTTATATTTAGCGACATTGGCAGACTATGTACTACTCCTAAGGAAGGAGGGAGGGTTGGGTGTGGGTGTGGGGGTGGAGGCAAAACATGGTTACGTGGTGTAAGTATTGCTTTTCTGTTTAATACCCCTTTTTGCTCTCATTTATAACTTTTATTTGATATTTTGCGACATTGGCAGACGATGTAATACTCCTAAGCTAGGTAGGAGGGAGGGAGGGATGGGGTTGGGGGTGGGGGTGGAGGCACAACATGGTCAAGTGATGTAAGTATTGATTTTCTTTTTAATTCCCTTTTTTGCTCTCATTTATAACTTTTATTTTATATTTTGCGACATTGGCGGATTTAGTTCGGCGAATTGCTAGTTATTGGGGCCCATGCTGCGCCCCTTCACCCCCGAATTGTTTACAAACACCACGCAATCTTTATCCATTGATGGGAGGGGGGGGGGGGCTAGGTGGTGGGAGCTGGGTGAGAACGGTTAAAAGAAGGGTCGTTACTGTGTCCGGTCGCACTAACCAACACCAAATCCAATTTGGAGCAGCCCTTCGCACTAACATTTCACCGATTCGATTTTGTTCAATTTTGCTTTCATTTTCCCCAAACCAGTGGTCCACAATGAGTTCATCAAAGGTTGTGGTATGTGCCATCCTGTCTGTGAGAAAGTGCATATACAAGACCCCTTGCTGCTTATCGGAAAGTGTAGCCTGTGCTGCAGTAGTGGGTTTCCTCAAAAGAAATATGTCAGAATGACCATACGTTTGGCGTCCAATAGCCGATGATAAAATCAACGTGCTCTAGAGGCGTCGTTAAATATAAGAAAGCGAATAGAAACAACAACAAATAGTTTTCTCTAAATCACCCTTAACCAAGTTTAGGTATTCTGAGCAGACAGTCAATTGGGTATATTGTACTTGTATCCTTATATCTGTCTTCTAATACAAAATATGTATGCAGGTATTGCAGGTATAGCAATACCTCAGGGAGTTTAATGCCCCTGCCCTGCAGAGTTGTAAACCACTGCCTTGTGGTACAGGTTCTTGACAGAACTGAAGGCTAAGTGAACAAACCCTAAACAGAAAACCATGTCACTGTGGCAGCATTAAGGGTGGTTGATGTATAGAACTCCCAACATCTCCCGACCAGCCACTGCAGGGACAAATAGTTTTGCGCCTGTCTGGACATGTTCTTGTCGGTGTGAAACCTCTATTTGCTCCCCAAGAGAGTGCCGCTGGTAACTTGCAAAAGCCAGCAGCACTTCAACACTTTTGCAGGCAGCTTTCATGAACTGTACGCCTGAGAGACATTAAGACCGACTCATGGACGCAACTCTCACAGCAGAGAGCTAAATGGAGAGCAGCAGTCAAGTAATGAAAGCAGTCTTTGTCGCATCGAGACCAACAGCATGATGATGATGATGATGATGATAATAAACTTACAATGGGAACCCTGACAACTATATTAAACACATCAACGTTTTTTTAAAGTGTTTTTTTTGTGAAACAGTTTATTCATCAGAACATATATTTGTAGATCAGCGGGTACTTAGATAGGGCATATTAGTAGTCTGCACTGACCTCTGAGGCAAGGAGCCCCATGGACAGGTAGGTGTGGGTAGAGTGGTGACATCAGGGAGCCGAGATGGTGTAATGCTTAGCACACTGGCGTGGAATGCAAAGAGATGCGAGTTCGAGTCCCACTCTAGGCGCAATATTTCCAATTTTGATCACCTCCCACGACAGTAGATTATGAATGAGGTTAGTATGTTAGTCGGTTAGCCATACAAAGTTCAGTGTTATGGGCTAAGATGGTGGGTCACTGCAAAAGCTGTGCTGCTATTAGCTTACTAGTGCTGTGGGCACCACGTAACCATGGTAATGAGCAATTTGGTCTGATTCACTCTTCACATATATTTACTTTAAATACGAATAATTATATTTATTTTGTTATAATTTAATTTCTCCATCATTGCTGCCACGCTTCCAATTAATGTCCATCAAGAATTTCGTGTATTTACTATTATCTAGCTTAGCCTAATCCAACCCATTATTGGAAACTAAGCTCAGGAATGTAGGGCAAATATTAATAACACACAACAAGCTATTCACAGAATCGTACAAGACGCAATCGCAATGGCGGATTCGACAAGAGCAATGGCTTCACATGGAGATACTTGTGGTTTCGAATCCCAGCCAAATGAAAGTTTGTTATATTTAACGATGCATGTAGAGCATATTGATTTTCATCATCGGCTATTGGACATCAAACATATGGTCATTCTGACATATTTCTTTTGAGGAAACCCACTACCACCACATACACTACTGTAGTGGTCTGCACTGACCTCTCAGGCAAGTAACCACATAGACAGGTGGGCATGGGTAGTGTGGTGATATCAGGGAGCCTAGGTGGTGTAATGGTTAGCACACTGGCCCGGAATGCAAAGAGATGCGGGTTCGAGTCCCGCTCTAGGCACAGTATTTCCCATTTTCGTCGCCCCCCATGACACTGGTTGCCGTGATCAGGATCCTGTACAAGCTTTGCGCTATATAGTTGTTGAACCTACCCTGTGTATGTATGTGTTAGTGCATTGCCTGTATGTATGTAATTGTAAGCATTACAAGACTTACAATTCCAGGGGGACGAGTGTAGTGGTCTGCACTGACCTCTCAGGCAAGTAACCACATACACAGATGGGCATGGGTAGTGTGGTGATATCAGGGAGCCTAGGTGGTGTAATGGTTAGCACACTGGCCCGGAATGCAAAGAGATGCGGGTTCGAGTCCCGCTCTAGGCACAGTATTTCCCATTTCCGTCGCCCCCATGACACTACTCTTTCCAATAAGCAGCAAGGGGTATTTTATATGCACTTTCCCACAGACACACCGGACAGCACATACCACAGCCTTTGATGAACCAGTTGTGGACCATTTATTGTAGCTGAATAAAGCTAATTACTAATAACATTGACAGTTGTCGTCACCTAGCATGGTGCTCCGCATTACTTGGATAGGGCAAGGACTGGTTAGGTCAGTGTCAGGATAATGTGTCTGTGGGGGGATTATCAGGTTATGGTGCCAGTGACCTGATTTTCCAGTGGGGCAACACTATAAAATTTCAAATAGCGTACATTGTCACTAGTCGGTATCTGTCTTGATGTGACCTAGGATGGTTCCAGTGGGGCAACACTATAAAATTTCAAATAGCGTACATTGTCACTAGTCGGTATCTGTCTTGATGTGACCTAGGATGGTTCCAGTGGGGCAACACTATAAAATTTCAAATAGCGTATATTGTCACTAGTCGGTATCTGTCTTGATGTGACCTAGGATGTAAAACCTCAGTGAAGAAACACAACTCAGATCTGGTTGCTATTCGATACATTTTAGTGTTACACTTTTTATGTGACCCATGATTGCATCTATGCAGGTATTGCAATACCTCAGGGAGTTTGACGCCCCTCCCCTGCAGAGTTGTAAACCACTGCCTTGTGGTACATGTTCTTGACAGAACCGAAGGCTAAGGGAGCAAACCCTGAACAGAAAACCATGTCACTGTGGCAGCATCAAGGGCAGTTCATCTATGGAACTCCCAACATCTCCCGACCAGCCACTGCAGGGAGAAATAGTGTTGCGCCTCTCTGGACATGTTCTTGCCGGTGTGAAACCTCTATTTGCTCCCCAAGAGAGTGGCGCTGGTAACTTGCAAAAGCCAGCAGCACTTCAACACTTTTGCAGGCAGCTTTCATGAAATGTAGACATTAAGACCGACTCATGGACATCACTCTCACCGTGGAGAGCTAAATGGAGCATGGCAGTCAAGTAATGAAAGCAGTCTTTGTCCCATCGCGACCGACAGCATGATAATGATTGCATCTAATAAGAAAATGTGAGAGAAACAAAAATGGTTCTAATCCGGTGACCTGGCATGTGGGACACAGATGCCCATCCGTATCGCTTTCTGGGACATCTGGGTTCGAACCCTGGTCGAGTCAAACCGATCAGTTAAACAATTGATACTTGTCGCTTCCTAGCATTATTAGGATAGGTCAAGGAGCAGTGGAATGAGGAAGACCAATCGTCCATGATTGAAATGTCCACTGCTTAATCAACTAATCTATACCGCCCTGATATGATCTTAGATGTTGCTAGGACGTAAAACAACAACAAACAAACAACTAATCTATGCACACACAAAAATCATAGCCAGAACAATGCGACAAGACCACAAACCAGATGTAGTCAATCAAACAACACTCATCATTGCAAGTCCAGTCTATCAAAATGCAATCAATCCATCTGACCTGTTTGCATTGATTATTCATGGGAACATTGTGTCCACTCACATAAGCTAATAGGTACACAGCCGGACCACCAGTCGGTGAATAGTCGATACACAGCACCCACAATCCCTCTGACGACAGTGGCAAGAACACTTACTATGCAGTGATCTAATCGGTAGAGCGCAGGCTTCGAGTGCGAAAGGTCGGGAGTTTGGTTCCCGGTTGAGCCAAACCAATGACTTTAAAATTGATACTTGGCGCTCGGCATTAATAGGATATGGCAAGGACTGGTTGGCTCAATGTCAGGATAATGGGACTGAGTGGGATATCGGGTCATGGTGCCGGCGGCCTGATTTCCCAGTGGGGCAGCACTATAAAGGCACCATTAGTGCACACTGTCACAAGTCGGTATATGTCCTGATATGATCTTAGATGTTGCCAGGATGTAAAACTCCAACAAACAAACAAGAACTACTACTGTATTGTGGAGCAGCTCCCTGGAGAGGACACTTTGGGGAATAAATGATTTCTACTGCAAGCCACCAAGTAGTGATTATGCTTTACAATGATAAAATACTGTGAATTACTGGACGCGGAGTGAGGGCAGGTCCATGGGGAAGAGAGCGCAGACAGCGGAGATAAAAAAGGAAAGTTTGTTTTATTTAATGACGCCTCTAGAGCACATTGAATTTTTGACATTTTGTTATATTGGACATCAAATATCCGGTCATTCTGACATATTTCTTTGGGGGAAACCCACTGCAGCCACATAGGCTACTCTTTTCGATAAGCAGCAAGGAGTCATTTATATGCACTTTCCCACAGACGGGACAGCACATACCACAACCTTTGGTGAACCAGTTGTCGACCACTGGTTGGAAAGGAATATAGCCCAAACTACAAATGTGACCACTGGGCAGGATCGCTAGGATGACCGACACCTTCACAGGTGGACACTCAACTGCCTGAGTTACATCCCACTCTGTCACAGCCGAGATAAATGCGTATGATTGGTCAATGGGCTGTACCGGAAGGTGGGCGAGATGGGACCAACAGAAGGCGAGAGGGGAGTGACCACTGGGTCATACGGGAAGGTCATCCCAGGGGACAGCGCCAGAGTCTGAAGGGGATTACCGGTAAGCGGCCATGTAGTATTTATGTGTGACTGGCTGCTGAGACTAATTTGAATACTGTGTGCGTTGAACCTTTGATTGTATGGAAATTGTGTATAAGACAATGTGGGTGTTTTTTTGTGTAATATGTAGCACTTCTCTGTTGATATATAGTGAGCAATATTGATTTATGTTGCGTTGGTTGATACCTGTAGGCTGAAACAGCCTGTGCCTGGTGAGATAGTTGTGGATGTAAAATGTGGGGTTTTCTTATGCAAGGGAAAAAGGTCCGTGATATAGTGTAAGTCTAGGTTATGGATCGAGAGTGGAGCCCCTATTTCCCTGCCCCCTTCCCCCTCCTCCCCTATCTCCCTTCCCCCTCCTCCCCTATCTCTCTGCTGCTCCATTCCCCGTCCTCCCCTATCTCCCTGCTCGCTTCCCCTCTTCCCCTATCTCCCTTGCCCCTCCTCCCCTATCTCCTTTCTCCCTCCTCCCCTATATCCCTGCTTGCTTCCGCCTCCTCTCACATCTCCCTTCTCCCTCTTCCCATATCTCCCTGCTCGCTTCCCCTCTTACTCTATCTCCCTTCCCCCTCCTCCCCTATCTCCCTGCTCCGTTCCCCCTCCTCCCCTATCTCCCTTCCCCCTCCTCCCCTATCTCCCTGCTCCGTTCCCCCTCCTCCCCCCTATCTCCGTCCCCCTCCTCGCGATCTCCCTTCCCCTTCCCTCCCCTAACTCCCTTCTCCCTCCTCTCTCTATCTCCCTTCCCCCTCCTCCCCTATCTCCCTCCTATGCTTCCCCCTCTTCCCCTATCTCCCTTTCCCCTTCCTCCCACTTCCCCCTGTTCCCTTCCCGCTCCTCCCATATCGCCCTGCCTTCTCCCTCTCCTCCCCTATCCCCTTGCTCCCTTCCCCCCCCTCCCAACCCTCCCTTCGCCCCTATCCCCCCTCCCCCTATCGCCCTACCTTGCCCCGCCTCCCTGTAAACGTATTGAGGAGTGGACACAACAAGTACAAATTCTAGTATGAAACTGACTTTATTATTAGCATTGAATCACCACGTGTTCTCCGTGACGTCATGAGGGCTAACACATTGCCAGGATGTGGTCTGATTACCTCATTATCTTACATTACATCCTTCCACCTCCTCTCCCCCCCCCCACTCCCCCAGTTTCCCACACCATTTCCCCCCCTCTTCCACCCATCCCCTTCACCCCCAGTACATCATACTAGGTGGGCAGTGGCGGGCTCTCAACTTTGATCTGTTGAACGCGGACGGTCTATGTACCGATTAATTGATTCTTGAAGTTTTACATCCTGGCAGCATCCACGGTCATATCAGGACCCCGGTACTGACTTGTGACAGTGTATGCCTTTATAGTGCTGCCCCACTGGGAAATCAGGCCACCAGCAACATGACTCGATATCTCTCACCCAGTCACATTCTTCTGACACTGAGCTAACCAACCAGTCTTTGCCCTATCCTATTAATGCCGAGCGCCAGGCTAGGAAGCGACAAGTATCAATTTTGTAAGTCATTGGTTTGACTCGACCGTGAACCGAAGTACTGATCTCCCATACACGAGGGCTGCGTTCTACCGAGCCATGGTCGCTGAATGCGGGCTGTCTATGTCCTACATGTCTATGTCCGACATCAACACAGTCCATTAAGCCCTCTACCGCGCACCCTCACACATACAGAGTGTGAATAAAACAGAAAATAGAATCGAGAATAAAATAATACACACACAAAATAAATGGGAGACAAACAAAAAAGACGGAGTCGTGCTGAACCAACAGGCTGTCTCTCCATACCGGCATTCCAACCTGCGCCATTTATGTGTCTGACCGTTGACCTCTGGAGAAACAGCGGTCATGGCGGCTGTTGGTTGTGGGCACAGGTATGGTGGATGGGAAAGAGGGGGTGATGGGTGTGTGTGTGTGTGGGGGGGGGGGGGGGGGCTATGTATGATGTATGTAGGAGTGAGGAGAATGGTCTGTGTAAGGGTGGTGGGTGTGCAGGAGTGTTGGGTGTGGGAGGGTGGGGGGTATGTATGATGTGGGTAGGAGTGAGGAGAATGGTGTGTGTAAGTGTGGTGGTGTGCAGGAACGTTGTGTGTGGGAGGGTGGTGGGTATGTACGATGTGGGTAGGAGTGAGGAGAATGGTGTGTCTAAGTGTGGTGGTGTGCAGGAGTGTTATGTGTGTGTGGGGTATGTATGATGTGTGTAGGAGTGAGGAGAATGGTGTGTGTAAGGGTGGTGGTGTGTTGTGTGTGGGAGGGTGGGGGGTATGTATGATGTGTGTAGGAGTGAGGAGAATGGTGTGTGTAAGGGTGGTGGTGTGCAGGAGTGTTGTGTGTGGGAGGGTGGCGGGTGCGTATGAGGTGCGTAGGAGTGAGCAGAATGGTGTGTGTAAGTGTGGTGGTGTGCAGGAGTGTTGTCTGTGGGAGGGTGGGGTGTATGTATCATGTGTGTAGGAGTGAGGAGAATGGTGTGTGTAAGTGTGGTGGTGTGCAGGAATGTTGTGTGTGGGAGGGTGGGGTATGTATGATGTGTGTAGGAGTGAGGAGAATGGTGTGTGTAAGGGTGGTGGTGTGCAGGAGTGTTGTTGTGGTAGGGAAGGGGGGAGTAGTATGATGTGGATAGGAGTGAGAGAATGTGTTGTAAGTATGGTGGTGTGCAGAAGTGTTTGTGTAGGAGGGTGGGGTGCGTATATGTGCGTAGGAGTGAGGAGAATGGTGTTGTAAGGTGATCGTGTTACAGGAATGGTGTGTGTGGGAGGGAGTGGGGGGTACTATGATGTGTGTAGGAGTGAGGAGAATGGTGTGTTGTAAGGTGGTGGTGTGCAGGAGTGTTGTGTGTGGGAGGGTGGGGGGTGCATATGATGTGCGTAGGAGTGAGGAGAATGGTCTGAGTAAGGGTGGTGGTGTGCAGGAGTGTTGTGTGTGGGAGAGTGGGGTATATGTATGACGTGTGTAGGAGTGAGGAGAATGGTGTGTGTCAGGGTGGTGGTGTGCAGGAGTGTTGTGTGTGGGAGGGAAGGGGGGTATGTATGATGTGGATAGGAGTGAGGAGAATGGTGTGTGTAAGTATGGTAGTGAAGTGGGCGAGACTACTCGACCGATTATTTGCGGGCTCACATTTCACGGGGGCACGTATTTTGCTCTTATTTGCGTGGGCTTGCAACTGCCACATTTGCAAGGCTGGGTTCCCTGCTGTAAAGCGTTGCTTGGATACATCAATTGTGACTATCCTAGCAACGATAGAAGGTCGGGCGTTCGGACCCAGACCCATCGGACGTGTTTTTGCACGCTCCGATGTTTTAGCCGATATTTAGGCTTTTATTGTCGAAATTCCAAACTTATTTAACTTAATTATATGGGAGGGGATGTGGCTTATAACATACATTCCACTGTTGAACTATATTTAAATCATAGCATAAGTTATATTGCTAAATTCATTCTGTTAGTAAGAGGTAAGAATAAAATGGTGAGCTCCTAAGAAGTGACATGAACATTCCTTGCATTCCTTACTGTCCTCCAGACTTATATTATTAACCGCTATGGTCAACTTCAGATTGCTATTTGGATTGCTCTATAATCTTATTTAATTACGGCCTTCTGCCCATGGTCTGTCAGGAGTCGAACTCTCCACCTCGGTCAAATTCTAGTCAAGGGCAGGCAGGCAGGGTGACAGACAGTCAACCTCTGCAGGAGGCACAAGTCATTCACATGGAAACAATTATTTATATTAACACTAGGGTCCCTTAAGCGGGGGGTGGAATAGCCCGTCGTTTAAACTGTGCCGTGACCAGGAATAGGAGTGTAAATCCTTTTTTAGTTCACTACTGTATGCTTAGAAATGTTTTTTTATATTTTTTTTTTATAGCTTATTCGGGTAGTGTTGACAGTGTCAGACCGGCGCCTGTTTTGAGGTTTCACACCAGACCATGGCGGTTTAGGGAATACCCGGGGTTGCATTAATAATGGAGAAATAATAGTGTTCAACTAAATTGGTATTCCTGGTTTTCTTTCACGGCTAGTCGTAGTAATTTTTACTGTGAGGGCTACACGCCTTAGGGCCACAGTAGGGTGTTAAGGCGTCAGGCGCCCACCCAACATAACTACGTTACCCTTGTGTTGCTCTGAACGGATAGAGTCGAATAGGCGAGGATTAGCTACCCCAGCATAAGGCAATAACGGACGTTATATTTGGTTACATTTATTAAATAAAACAGAACAAATTAGCTACTGCGGCCTGCCGACATTAGGGTCGGTTCTAATCAAATGTTTAGTTGGCCCGAGGCAGATAGCTTTGAACTAGCCGCTTTTTCCATTTGTTACGGTGTCTCCTAGCGATGAAGCGCGTCGCGGAGTGGAGGCGACGTCAGGATGCGTGATTGGAGCTTCACGGCAGTAGTTCAGTAAATCTCCGACTGTTTGGTCAGGTTTGCTATGTGCTGCTCTGTTTTTTTTTGTTTTTTGTTTTTTTAACTATTACTCTACCTTTTCAATTTTACTTGTGGTCTTTTTACACTTTTAGGCTTCTATTAATTTATTTAGTATACATTAATGTAATCTCTAAAAGTGGTCTTTTTAAACTTTTAGGCATCTATTAATTTATTTTGTATACATAAACTAATTTCCAAAATTGTCTAAATTTACAAGCGTATATATATATAAATATATTATGAAAATGAAATAAGTTAAAGAAACACTAATATCAACAGATATTACTGTGTATTTCACTTATTTTGCTCACCACTTGTTCTGGCTTTTAATCTTATTTCATTGGCATTTCTAAAGTGTAGTACAAATTCTTTTATTTTTGCATCTGTAACTTCATATGTTCTCTGGATTATGCAAGACACCAAACAGACACCGTCGTTGGAGGAACCATGCTCAGGGTAGGATATGTAGACCATAACATCAGTCTTCTATTTTAATGCCTTTATTTTTGCGCTAATGGTACTTTAGTTCAAAATTGGGGTTTGTTTGACATTTTTGGCCTAATTAGAGCATATCGGGAGGACTTTCTGTTTATAGTAAACCAAATCTCATGACGAACGCAGGTTACGGCGATATTGGCCTCTCGTAGTTGTTTTCATCATTTTTCTATAAACTGTCTTATTTTTGACTATTCTGGTACTTATTCCAAATTTAGGGGTTATTTTGTCATATTAATAGTACTTTAATTCCAAATGTGGGGTTTATTTTAACATGTTTTGTCCAATTAATGCATATTGGGTGGATTCTCTATGGAGATTAAGTCCAAATATCATGACGAACGCAGGGTACGGCGATATTGGCCTCTTGCGGTCGTTTTCATTGTTTTTCTATTAGAATGTCTTATTTTTTGCATTAATCTGACTTTCAATTCAAAATTAGGGTATATTTCTGCAGTATCGTTCTACTTGTCCATTTCTGATGGTTTTGGATGGTCAACCTGGTAATTAATGCTTCTTGAGTGGTTTTTGTAATGATATAAAATCCACACACAATTCACGGGTGGACGTTTGCTTTCGGCCGCGAAGTTACGGGGGTTGGGAGAGGCTTGTCAGTGCCCGTATCCATCAACAAATTGAGCGCGGTTGCTGGGCGACTGGTACACAATTTGCAGTTCGTCTGGCAGCATTGTATTGGTTCGAAGGTTGGAAGACTTTGAATATTGGATAATCCAGACAGCATTTATGTAATATTTCAAATTACTTTTAACCCACATTTGATTTAGTTGTTTTATATTCCTTCATATTCATGCATTCCGAATCGTTTTTAGTTTATATCAAGGCAATACGACGTCGACGAGATCGATTTTATTCGGCCGTTTTCGTCGTGTTACTTTATCTCTTATTTTTGGCATTATATTGCCATTCAGGTTATTTTAAATCCAATTACTAGTTATTTGTTTTATATTAATTCATATTTGCAAAGTTTTAGTTTAATATTAAAGGAATATGACGACGTTGTCGATATTATTCGGCCGTTTTTCGTCGTGTTATGTTTTAAACTGCATATTTCTAGCATTATTAAGCTATTACTGTCACTTTTAATTCCAATAATATTTATTATAAAACAGGTTTAGACTTGTTTAAAATTAACCCCGGCACCACCACGGTAGTGCTATAAATAATACACAAATTAATTTAGCCATAAATCGACAGCACCCCTACCGCAGTGCTATGTAGGTAATTATATTTCATTCAAGGTAGAAACCACAAAGTGCATAAGGCAACCAAATGCACGTGTTTATAAATAACATTAATTATATCCTACTTAAACGGGAATAGAAATAATTTTCTATTTATTATGTGTTCCTTTTAATAACTCCAACTAACTTGGTTCTCGGCTCAAATATCAATATATGTGTCCCCCTTTTCTCAATCTTTATTCCTGTAATGTTTTACATTCACTTTTGTTAACCTTACAATATGTTTTTACATTCCACCTACTCCATAACGCTACACCGTGTCCGGGAGCCACGGCGACGTCTCTTCCGGGGCGTCACCGGTTTCACGGGGAGCCGGAACGTCAACCAGGTCCGCGTCCAACCACCAAATACCAAGACCAAGGCAGAGCCAGACGCGGGACGTACCCCCGTGGAACCGGCCACCACCATCATCGCTCCAGGGCACCACACCGGGTATTGTTTCGGGGTACACATTAATTTACGGGCGATTACTTATATGGGGGGAGGTCATTATTGAATAATTACTACACCAATACTCTTTTTCACACATGTCTTTACAAATATAACACATTTGATTGTGTATTAATTTTGTACATATCTTGTTGCATATTCATTTCCCTTGGTTCCCCAAATAATGTAGAGCAGAGGACCAGTTAGGGCAAGCGTTTAAATCGACACTTTTATCATACATTTTTTTAATTTTTAATTCATTTCTGGGTTGCATGATTATAAGGGGCTATTAATTTCTAGTAATAAATTCTCTCTGAGGGTATCAGCTGGTTAGTAAGAAATTTCATTTAAATTAACACTTTATAAACAAGTTAAATTGGGATCCATAAATTAAATTAAATACAAACTAAGCCTTAAACTAGTTTAAGCAAATTAAAATTTGTAATCCCCATACACATGGCAATATTTTAGGCGGCCAGGGGGTTACATTATATAAAAAAATTGGTCATGTGGAAGAGGTGAGCGTATTTTAGAAACCAAATTGGAAATAATATTCCAATTAAAACCGTATTCCAAATTTTAATTGGAAATAATATTC
>JASIRB010001396.1:0-41050 GCA_030323885.1 Branchipolynoe longqiensis | reverse complement strand
AGGCTAGCCTCAGGCTAGGGAGACCTTTACATAATTCATTTTTATCCTTAATATCATTCTTTCTTATTATTATAACATTCTAAATTTTTGTTCTCACCTATTCTTGTTAGTTGGCGAGAAGACGCTTTGCAACGCCGGTAGGCTTTTCTAGTCGTTTATTATAATGTTTTGCAAACGACTTAGCCGTCTTCCAGCCTGCATGCGCTAGTATTCTTTTCACAGAAATACCAAGCACCCGTGCCTTGGAGACCATGGCTCCTCTAGTTGAGTGGGAAGAGTATTTACTCGTATCCACTCCAGCCAATTTCAACACCGTAATTGTCCATCTGGCAAGTGTGTCTCGTGAAATCGCCTTATGTGGCTTTATAAAGCTCACTAATAGTTGTTGTGATGCACGTAAATCCTTTGTCTTGTATATATAAGCCCGTATGGCCGACACAACACATAATTTCCGATCATTCGGAAAACAGTCTAAGTGAACCGTTGATAAAGGGTCACCTAACGTGTTTGATTTGAGCAATTTTTCTAAATCAAACGTAGCTTGTTCCTTGTCTATTTCTAATCCAGTTAAGGATAAAGCAACAATCGTCTGTCCTCTGTGTCCGGTTACTAACAATAACAGGACCGCGACCTTAAAACCTAACTGTTTTATATCTAACCACGAGTTGTGAGGCCAAGCCTGAAACAACTTAAATACTATAGAAACATCCCAAAACCGACTATACTTTGGTTTTGGAGGATTCCTTTGATAAATTGAACGAAGTAAATAACAAATAACATAATGTTTTCCAACTGTTTCGCCATCAATTCTAGGTAATATAATTGATAACGCACACCTCGCCGCATTAATCGATCCAAAGGAAAGTCCTTCATCCTCTAGAGAACGAAGAAACCGAGCTACTTGTGAAATCTTTGGATTTGTTGGCTTAACTTTCATTAACAAACAATGTACACCCCATTTCTTTAAATAGGTTGTATACATTTTGACAGTTCCTGGCCTCCAGGCATCCGATACTATCCTATCCTCAGTAATTCTGTCCAATCCAAATTGCTGTAGCTGCTTCCTTAGAAAAGGAATGCCAATAGGGGCGTCGTTGACACGTCGCCGTGAACCACTAGCGGTCCGTGGTGCGTCAGATTCCCGAGTTTTCTTGGGAATCGTATATGATCTTTTGCCAGTTGTGAAACTGCTGGCAGCCAAGGTTGCGTGTCCCAATCGGGCACCACCAGTATCGCATGTGTCCCTTCCAAGCCGATTTTTCTCACTACTCGGCTGATAATGCTAAATGGTGGGAAAATATAAAAATAATTATTTTCCCAGGTAATAGTAAACGCATCTACTTTCCAAGCATCCGGTTCGGGATGCCAAGAAACATAACAGGGTAACTTATTATTTCGTGATGCAAACAAGTCAACTTCAGGTGTACCCCATTTTGCACAAACGAAGTTAAACAAAGGTGTAGAGAGAGACCACTCTAAATGGTCATGGAATTTTCTACTTTTATAATCTGCAAGTGTATTTTGTGACCCTGGAATATGCGCTACAGTCAGCCAGACTTGTTGAGCCTGTGCCCAGTTCCAAATCAGTTTAGATAACTGATTGCAAGACTTTGATTTGGTTCCACCCATGTTACGAATATATGCCATGGCAGTAGTATTATCAGTTAGTATTCTAACCTGTGATTTATTTATCTTTACTAAACTACGTAAGCCCAGATAAATAGCACGCAATTCTAGTGCATTAATATAGTCTGATTTTTCATCATCAAGCCATCTACCTCCTGTTGTGACCCCATCTCGATGAGCTCCCCAACCTTCTAACGAAGCATCAGTAGTAATTACTGTATTAGGTTCCGCCATGCGGATTGGATTTGGTGAACTTGCTATATGTTGCATCCACCATCCAATATCCTGTAACCCTTCTTGCGAAATAAACATCTTTCGCTCAAAATTGCCTTTAGTTCGTGTTAACGCTAAATTTTTATCTATTTCTAGCGACTTAATATGGGCCTTCCCATATAACACAGCAGGTGCATATGAGGTCATTATGCCAATAAGAACAGCAACCTGTCTAATTTTTGGCTTTGATAACTTAATAAGCTGAGTCGCTGTAGTCATAAACTTAATTAGTTTTTGTTCTGTTATCGACACTGTAAGGGACTGTGTATCCAGAATAAACCCTAAACATTTGAGTTGTTTTGTTGGTTTAAACACTGACTTTTGTCGATGTACATAAAACCCCAATTTATTGAGTAATGCACATAAATCCAAAACTGCATTCACACAACCAATTTGTGTTGATGCTATAATAAAAGAATCATCTATGTATGGAAACATTATGTGACCCTTCCTCGCCATTACCGAGAAAACAGGTTTAAGCAATTTAGTAAATAAACGAGGCGCACAAGCTAAGCCATTCGGCATGCAGGTAAACTCATAGAGTTGGTTATCCCAAATAAATCGAAGAAATTTTCGGTATTGTTCCATTATGGGAAGCGTATAATATGCATCTTGTAAATCAACACTAGCCATCCACGCATCTGGTGTAATCAGATCTCGTGCCGTATCTAGAGAGAACATTTTAAAATGTCGATATTCCACCCTTTTATTAAGGATTGTTAAATCCAGGATCATTCGAACATCACCATTAGGCTTCGGTCTCGAGAAAATGTTTGAAATAAACTGTCCTGAACAGTGTGTCACTTTTTGTATAATTCCTTTCTCAAAGAATTTATGTACCTGTTTAGTTAGTGCCTCTCGTTCAACTGGTTGAATGTTATATGGAAAAGGTATTATACTTTGTACAGGAATTTGTGTAAAGGGAATGTGAACACCCCTAACTATTTTTAAAATTTCTTGGTCACTAGTAATTTTGTGCCACTCAGAAATATGATTACTAATATTACCAGCCACAAAGTTGCTTACAGTTTGTGTGTTTTTAGAGGCTGCAGGGACTTGTAAAGTTTGTGTTTGGACCTCTACTTGGACCCGCCCCTGGGGAAAGGTCTCGACGAGTTGAACCCTCGGCCTATTGGCCGTGCGGTGTTGTCGGTCCAGCCTGGGCGAGCGCCCCGGCCCCGAAACCCTTGACCGAAGTTTGAACTCGGTCTGGTTCCTCTGGTGAACCGTCGTGGACGAAAATCCCCTCGTGACTTTTTGAAACGAGGGCTTCCTGTTTCTTCTTGCCATCCATGTTTTTGCCACTCTTGGCTGCAGTCTCTACCTCTTTATAGAGGTATTGTAGTTGACCGCCAAACATCTTGGTGTTATCTAAGGGTTTCCCTTTAATCGGCTCTGGAGCAAGATAAAGCGTAAACTCCTTCCCCTCATTATCGGTAACCTTCTTAGAGCGAGCCACTTCCTTGCCAGCATCTGTGCAAACTGACTTGAAGACATTTTCATATCTTCGATACGACAGCTAATTACCTGCCGCCGCTAACACTGCAATGCCTTTGTCCATTGTCTTAGCCAAAGACGAGAACTTATTTTCACTCTGCATCCTATTAGCCACAGGAACAATAGCTGTTAGGGTAGCCAACACTGCCTTATGCACTGTGTGCAACACATCCTCAAACTTCTTACGGTCATCCGTCATATTGACATCCCGATCCATTTCTTTAATGATGGAGTTGGGAACACCCTTTATGCCTGTTAACTCATCTCCTAACTTGGAGATAACCTCCGCCGGTTTAAACGTGCGGAAATGACCATTCACGGTCTCGCGCATAAGCGTAGTGGTTTTAGCCCGCTTAGCCTTTGGCTTCTCCACCTTCTTAGCCACTTTAGTGCCAATGTCCGCATAGACACCTTCATATATGGTGTCTGAGTCTGATTCCGTAGAAGTAGACTCAGTGGACGAATCAGAAGAAGAATATTTCCTCTTCCTCTTCTTCTTTTTGGACTTAGTCTTCCGCTTTTTGCGAAAACCAGTCTCTGCCCGCTCCTTGGTGAATTCATCACCCGAAGAAATCACCTGTTTCTTCTTCTTCCTCCGTTTAGGAGAAGGAGGAGGAGGAGCCTTAAGCTCCACCGCTGAGTCTGTGTCCAAGAAATCCTCATACGAATCCTCTTGGACACTCGGCCTACGCCGCTTCCGAGACACGGGCGATTTGGAAGTCAAGATGTGGCTTTCCAACAATGCAAAGCGAGCCTCCCAATCTGGAGGCGCAGGCACATCAGGCACTGCGTCCTCGTCCGGGTCGGAGAGGATATGCGCCCGGGGCTGTGTCGACGGCCCTGCCGACAACACAGGTGAGGAGTCGTACTCCTCGTCCACTCCACTCGGAACACGCCCCTCGGCTGCTGCTGCACCGCGCTTACTCCGCTTCGTGGCCATCAGGAACTGTAAACAAAGATTTTTGGTCAGTCCTGGTATATATATTTGTCACAATTTGGTTGTTTCAAACTCAATTGGACATCTGGTGGTGTTAGAGAACGTGTTTATACCGTTATAACACAGGCGTAATAAGCTAAATTTGTGCGTGGATTGTGGGTCAAGCCCAAATCTTTACGCGGGGTCGGGACCAGTGTATCGGCCCGCCCATCCCTCTGTTCCGCACACTTCTCCCACCTGTGACTACTACGTCAACAAGTTGGAGAAAATGCTACGAAATTATAAGGATCAACCATATATATATATGGTTGATCCTTATAATTCAACTAGAAGTGAAAACATGCACATTAATTTTGATATGCAAGTCAAAATTCAGTCACAAGAAGCTTCAGAAATCACAGATCACTATCTAAATTGGACATCTAGAATAAAATATACATGAAAATGTAATGCTTCCATCAGGCTATCTAAACATATACTAAGCCACAGTCAAACACCTCAAATGTGACATTGGACTGGCCAGTCATATAAACGCTTCATAAAACTGGGCAGGTTACTGCTATCACGATATAGTCATTATCAACACCACACATAACCATTTGAAATTTAATTTTAACCGAGTTAATTAACTGTGAAGGCAAATAATGTGTCACTTAAATAAACGGTTTAGAGCTTTAGCGCACCATAGAAGATGTGTTGATTATACTTTCACCCTTTTCAGCCTTCCTAATTTAGCCCGACCCTTGAACTTGAAGCTCATATCTATCAATAACTGCTTAGTGAGAATGTCAACTTTGACCTTCCATTTGACTAAATTGCTTCATCTGTCAGAACTCTCAATCAGCCGAACTCATCCTCTTCCCACAAGGAACAGGGGGGCGCCTCCTGGACCCCTCCTCCTCCCACTCCCCTTGCCCTGTCCCCACATCAGTCATTTCCTACCACAGTCATTTCCTACCACAGTCATTTCCTACCACAGTCATTTCCTACCACAGTCATCTCGCTCCTTCCCTTCCTCTGCCCGCCCTCCCTCCCTCCCTGCCTCCCTCCTCTTCGACCCTGCCAGTGACACCACACCACCATATTTTACAACTGACTGGACGCGGTGTCCGAATCGGGAGAGCGCAGACAGTATCCATGACCTTTAACTAAGATAAAACAGGAAAACATTTTAGCCTTTTTGAGGGAAGCTGGACTGTACCACCTCATATAGTTTACTAAATAGATTCTATCAATTATTAATGAAACTTTTCTTTTTCTATGGGAATTTGTTTCCCTTGACCACAAATATATGATTGTGAGCTTTCTAATTTAATGAGTGTCTATTGGCACATAATTGATTGTCTGCCTTTACATGTCAAAGCGATGGTTTGAACAAAAACCAAACATTTCTTAACGTGAATATGGCCTATGCTGCCAACACGGCGTAAAGCAACCACCAATCAATCAATCAATCAATCAACTCTCCCCCCACACTCCCCAGCCCCCCCCCCCACGCGCCCATTCACACTCCCCCCCCCCCCATCTGATCTCACTGACAACGTGATTCGACTTAGTATTCGGCCCCTATAACACCCGCCGGTGGCCCCTGGTCCGGCGGTAATCTCGAGGGAACCCGCGAGATCTCAAACCAAAATCATCCGTCTCCGGCCGGTCTCCGTGGCGACGCCACCGCCACACCGGGCACCAGCAACAAGAGCGGCATACCGGCAAGGGGAGATGTTTGTTTGTTGTTGTTATTGTTTTGCGTTTAAGGTCATAGCAGGATTGGTACCGACTGTGACAGTGCGCAGTAATAGCGATTTATAGCTCGGCCCCACTGGGAGACCAGGCCACCAGCACAATGACCCGATATCCCTTATGCCTGGTACACACCTACCATATACGATTCGCACACTAAAACTCGTGACTCGACCCAACCCGCTTAAAACTGAAAACGGGCCGATTCATTTTTCGAATCGTGAATCGCAATCGTAATCGGCCCGTTTTAGCCCTAAAACTGAGTTTTTAGTCACGAATCGCAATCGCTAGGTGTGCGCGGGGAGGGCACACCTAGCGATTTTTGTGGGCGAAACAGGCAGTTTTAGATCGTATACAGTAGGTTGGTGCACACAAATGGTAGGTGTGTACTAGGCATTACACTCACGTTATCCCGATACTGTGCTGACCAGTCCCTGTCTAATCCTATTAATGGCGAGCGCCAGGCTAGGTAGTAACAAGTATCAATTTTATAAGTCATTGGATTGACTCAGCTGGGATTCAAAATCTTGACCTTCCACATAAGAAGCCTGTGCCCTTACTGATTCAGCCACAGCATCCGATCGGACAGGGGAGGTGGGACGGGGAGGAAGGAGTGGTGTGTCTGAGTACAGGTAAACAAATCCTCAGATAGTTAGTTTACACATACAACAAAGAATGAAGCAAGAAACCCACATACTGATCCACCTTCCATCAGCAATGTCAGCCGTATCCAAGTGTAATAATATCAGATTGAACACGCAGTGTGCAGTGTGCAGTAAACCACCACGCGCGTACTGTTTGAAGGCCCTGGATCGGTTCCACAACGCTGTCAATTCATTAGATGACAGCGGGAAAGGACGACAAACTGATAGGCAAGCACTGCTGTATTTTGTTGTTGTGGGAGGGGGCTGAAAGGTTTGGGGGAGGCGGCCGTGGGGGAGGG
Organism: Branchipolynoe longqiensis; assembly: GCA_030323885.1. Classification (NCBI taxonomy): domain Eukaryota; kingdom Metazoa; phylum Annelida; class Polychaeta; order Phyllodocida; family Polynoidae; genus Branchipolynoe; species Branchipolynoe longqiensis. Next base: position 34,034 of record JASIRB010001396.1, on the reverse strand, counting down.
GAGAGGGCAAAGTGCAGGAGGAAGGAGGGGGGTGAGAGTGGGAGGGGGGACGGGGTAGCCTAGAGAGAGAGTGGGGGGGAGGACCGGAAGGCGGGAGGGAAGGCACGGGAGGACTGTGTGGCTCGGGGAGGGGGGCGGCTGAGGGAGGGCGGGGGGAGGAGGGGGGAAGGGGAAGACTGTGTTGCTCGTGGGGAGGCGGTCGAGGGAGCGGGGAGGAGGAGGAGGGACGAGGGCGGAGGGGAGAGGACTGTGTGGCTCCTATCAATCACTTGCCCACCAAGATTCGATTATGCGTCTTCAGTACTCCGGGCTCCTCTCGAGTTGTCAAAACGCATCACATTGCAATCCATTATTGTAGCTGGCGCCCGGCGCCCCACCGCCCGACGCCCACCGCCCGGCGCCCAGTCCCACTGCAGGGGGCGAAGCGGGACGCCCCGCCTAGAGACGCCTGGAAGGACGTGTCTACTTCCGGTTCAAAATGGCCGCCGCGCAAGGCAAAGCCGTGTCCGTCAACGCTTTATGAATGTGGAACGCCATGGTCCACTGTCGGCCAGAGTAATTCAGCCAAAGGGCAAGCAGAAGTTATCTGGGTGCGGTGGTCGAATCGGTACAGCGCGGGCCTTTCTTGCGGAAGGTCGGGAGTTCAAACCAATGACTCATTAAATTGATACTTGTCGCTTTCCTAGTCTGGCGCTGGGCATTCATAGGATAGGGCACGGACTGGTTAGCTCAGTGTCACGATAATGCAACTGGGTTAGATATTGGGTCATGGTGCTAGTGGCCTGAGTTCCCAGTGGGGCAGTATTATAAAGTCCCCATGAGTGTGCACTGTCACAAGTCGGTACCCTTCCTGATATGACCTTAGATGTTACGAGGATGTAAAACTCCAACAACCAACCTGCCAGCGGTAATGACAACCCAGAAAACAGATTTCATAGTTAAAGTTTCATAATCCGATGAAAAGTACACTATTTTCAAAAACAAAGCAAGTATCCAGATTTCAAAATGTGTATCCAACTTAGACACTAGTGCACTCACTACCAATCTGTTAGACTTTTATCGATTAAGAAGGTAAACACTGCCTGATTTTGGCAGGTATCAATGTGACCTAGTTAATTTAGCCATAGCATATTCCACTTTTCTTCAATGAGGGTGCACACACAACCTATCTAGCCTCACTTTACTTCAAATATTTTCAAATTTCATTAAACAATTACTCCGGACTAAGTAAGAGCAGTTTTAATGGTCAACACAAAAATATGTATCAACAGTTTCTAACACCAAACTGAGGAAGAACCTTGAAGGCAACACACCGTGAGATTTCAAATTTGCTTGACTGCTGTGTTACAACTGCTCATTTTGAGTTGCTCCCAGTAAGCTAGTCACAGCGAAGCGGTCACAGTGAATACATATTTTAATAAATATATCTAAATTAGCGAAATGTGGGGGTCTAGGTACTTGGTGGTAATTATGATGATAAAATACATGCTGAAATGATCAAATGGAACTGGTTAGGGATCGAGATTTGGCCAGGTGGTTATGTGGAGGGAGGTGATAGCGGGTAGGCATGTGGAGCAACGAGGGGGCATCATGGTTGGTTGGTTCGTTAATTGTTGGAGTTTTACGTCCTGTCCGTTTTAAGGTCATATCAGGATGGGTATGATGGGATGGAGTCTCCCATCTAATCTAATGTTATGATTCTGGGGCTGAATACAATGGCAGCGACAGATTGGTAGGATGGGAAAGTATTAGTGTTGTATGTGTGTGTGGGGTGGCATTTGGGGGGGGGGGGATTCTAGTATTATAGAGCCATGAGCTATATATGGTCAGGGTTGATGTAGACTATCGCTATAGCGGAGTGCTTTTGGACAGCACTGTAATCTAGAGCAGGGTGAGGATATTGAGTAGCTAAAGTACGGACTCAGTGGGCACTTCCCGGATTCGCTACCACAGCCCACCAGGGGGCGCCCGGTGGTTTGGTAAGGGTGAGCAGTTTGGCGCCGCCACGAAGAGGTATGCAATAGCTGGTGGTACTCTCTCATCCCAGGCACGGCAACACAACACAGCCACTGGCTAATTTCCCCATGGATTCGCCGGGCACAGGGAGACTGGCAAAGAAGGCGGGCGGTTAACTAAATGCGCCCGATTGCACTCACATTCCTTTTGAAATTTACTAAAATATAGTTCCCCAATTAAATTAATCCCACATTGAAATTGATGTCGTGCTATGTGCAAATTGATTGTCTATGATGATGATGATGATATTGTTCGGGATATGTATGAATGCTATCCAGTTAGGTTGATGCTAGTTAATTTGATGTTGGACATTGAAACTTCAGCGACAATTATCTGTGCTAAACTATGGAGTAGATTAGGACTATGCTCATTGGTATAGACTAGTCCTGAGCTGAGTGCAAATGTTCTGTTGAATGTTCCCAACTGTAGTAATGTAGTATGAGGTTGGTTGGTTGTTGGGGTTTTACGTCCTGGCAATATCTAAGATCATATCACGATCTGTACCGACTTGTGACAGTGTGCACTCATGGTGACTTCATAGTGCTGCCCCCTGGGAAATCAGGCCACTGGTATCATGACCTGATATCCCACTCAGTCACATTATCCTGACACTGAGCTAACCAGTCCTTGCCCTATCCTAATAATGCAGAGCACCAGACTAGGAAGCGACATGTATCAAATTTATAAGTCATTGATTCGATTCGACTGGGAACCGAACTTTCGATCTCCAGCACTTGAAAGCCCGCGCGGTTTACCGATTCGGCCACCGCACCCGGTATAGTATGAGGACATTATCTTCAACAAATAAGTTTCACAGCCGACTAATTAGATTAGACTAGCTTTAGATTTCTATTCCACGACGGTAACCCTGCATATATAACACTGTCAAAAACCTTCCCCAATAGCTTCACAATGGCATTCACTTCAAATGCAGATCGTGCCCAGACTTTGACGATTTTCTTTACAAGACTGCTTGCATTCCCACAGTGCACACATGTACGTTTAAAGTAGATTTCCCACTTCTTGATTACTCCTGAAGCCAACTTTCATGAATATATCTCATAGTGCTGAGCCAATTGTGGGTAAATCGAACTTTCCCATCCTGCATAAACTTTATCCTGTATTTGACTGATAATATAATATATATATATATATATATATATATATACAAGAACACCACGATGGGTAACTCTTATCATATAGCATTCCATATACAGTATAACCCCGTTAAACCAAACTTGAAGGGACCCTAGAAATTTGTTTGAATTAACCGATCATTGGCTTAGTCCGATGGTTTTGAGTTTCTGAAATTTTCTGAGATAAATATATCAGGGTGATCGTTACTATGTATCTTACGTTACCTTGAAGCAACTTTTATTTTAAGTGGCTAACTTTTGAGATATTTGAAGTGGAACCATGCAAAATTAATTTTGGCAAGGTTGTCAAAACTCTGACCCCATAGGCTTCTGCAGTACCAGGTTCTATTCAATTGCCTCAGTATCCCCTTCTATGTTGTGACAAATGCTTAAGGGGCTGTCACATTAAGGGGCTGTCACATTAGGGTTTTTTGTGGGAGCGTACAGCAGCGTAAGCGCGTTACATCATATACGTCAGTATACGCCGCCATACGCTATGCATACGCCGTCATACGCCGCCATACGCCGATCCTCCAACAAGCCTGTTTCCTTGCTCAAAATTTTCAGCGTATGGCAGCGCATGGATCATACGCCGCTCATACGCTAGGCGTACACTATGCATATGCCGGCATAGGTTATGCATAGGTTAGGGGTACGTTGGCATAGGTTGGGCGTATGCTGGATTGACACCTGCCGGGTGTCTCTTACATACCCCCAACGTTCTGTAAAAGTGGTGTCACACTACGGCGTATGGCGTTAGCGTATGGATTTTCGACCCATACGCCGTCATACGCTTCGCATACACTATGCATATGCTATGCATATGCTGGCATATGCCATCATACGCCATCATACGCCGTCATACGCCCTCATACACGCGTCCGTGCTCAAACAATTTCGGCGTATGGCGGTGTATGGCTCATACGCTGCTCATACGCTCGATGTACACTATGCATACGCCGAAATAGGTTACGCATAGGTTGGGCGTATGCTGAACTTGTCAATCACAACTGTCAAACGTCATCACAGTACGCCGTTCATAGGTCGGGATACGCTTTGAATACGCCACCATAGGCTAGGGGTAGGTTAGGCATAGGTTAGGCATAGGTTAGGCATAGGCTGGGCGTACGCTTCCGATGCCGCTGGGACCTCGTGCATAGCGTATGACGGCGTATGACGGCGTACGACGGTGTATGGGTCGAAAACCGCATACGCCGGCATACGCTAACGCCATACACCATAATGCGACAGGGCCTTTAGGTTTTTTTGCGGGAGCGTACGGCGGTGTAAGCGCGTTACGTCATATATGTCGGCATAGCCGCCATACGCTACGCATACGCTATGCATACACCATCATACGCCGTCATACGCCGATCCTCCAACAAGCCTGTTTCCTTGCTGACAAATTTTCAGCATATGGCAGCGTATGGATCATACGCTGCTCATATGCTAGGCATATGCTATGCATACGCTGGCATAGGTTACGCATAGGTTAGGGGTATGTCGGCATAGGTTGGGCATACACTGGATTGACACCTGCCGGGTGTCTCTTGCGTACCCCCAACGTTCTGTAAAAGTGGTGTCACACTACGGCGTATGGTGTTAGCATATGGATTTTCGACCCATATGCCATCATACACCGTCATACGCTTCGCATACGCTATGCATACGCTATGCATATGCTGGCATACGCCGTCATATGCCATCATACGCCGTCATACGCCGTCATACGCCGTCATACGCCGTCATACGCCGTCATACGCGCGTCCGTCCAACAAATTTTTGACCATGCTCAAAAGTTTTCGGCGTATGGCGGCGTATGGCTCATACGCTGCTCATACGCTCGACGTACGCTATGCGTACACCGACATAGGTTACGCATAGTTTGTGCATACGCTGAACTTGTCAATCACAACTGTCAAACCTCATCACAGTACGCCATGCATAGGTCGGGATACGCTTTGAATACGCCGCCATAGGCTAGGTGTAGGTTAGGCATTGGTTAGGCATAGGTTAGGCATAGGTTAGGCATAGGCTGGGCATATACTTCCGATGCCGCTGGGACCTCGTGTGTAGCGTATGACGGCGTATGACGGCGTATGATGGTGTATGGGTCGAAAACTGCATACGCCGGCATACGCTAACGCCATACGCCGTAATGTGACAGGGCATTTAATAAGTGCATCAGTATCTAAGTTAGGTATGTAGATTCAAATGTAGATAATTGTGTTGTTTTTGAAAATTTGATATTTTCATCAGACTAGGCAGCTTTAACCGAGCTTTGGCTTTGACTTTGACTTCGAGTAAGTGTGTATTGCACATGTTTTTTTTAGGTATATACAGTACAACCCCATTAAACCAAGCTCAGTTAAACCAAATGATCGGTTAATCCAAACTTTTTGTCGGCGTCCTGGGAAAATACTACCATTTATCATATAAAAAGGTATGTGGGGTTTTTTTTTTTTGGTTTTTGTTGGTGTTTTTTGTTGTTTTTTTTTGTGTTTTGTGTGTTTGTTTTTTTGGTTGTGTCTGACAATTTTTGTTTGGATTAACCGATATTTTGGATTAACCGACTTTGGTTCAAACCAACTTTTTTAGATGACAGATGGTAGTATTTTGCCGGGGCGCCAAACAAAGTTTGGATTAAGCGATTGTTTGGTTTAACCGAGCTTGGTTTAATGGGGTTATACTGTAGCAGGAATATTGCGTTAAGCATACTTCCGTGACTGTAATGCCATGATGGAAAGCCACACTTCTTTGTTGACATTTGCTCTGGGCTTTCGCAATATTGCTTTAATATTACACCAGGGGCCAAATGTATGTGTCTGTGTTAGCGAGCCAAAACTGGTTTTGGACGGGATTTCTGGTTTAGCAGCGAAAAGTCGCAATGTATGTGGTGGTGTTAGGCAAACACCATTAGCTTAACGTCATCTACGCTAACCCCAAGCCATATCAAGTTTACCGTCAGTGTTAGGGACCAATTAGGCCCAAATCTATTCAATGATATCATATTTAACAGAATTACATACTCAATAAGTGAAATTTGATTAAATTAACCCTAAAATCGAAGCGATATTAATGCCGTGCCTACATCGACGGCGATATTCATACTGTTGAATCTAAAAAAAACAAATCATCGCCGCCGCCACCGCCCGCCGCCGCCGTTGCCGTTTCGGTGGCTATATATTAGGCCCACATCTATTCAATGCTATCATATTTAAAAGAATAAGATACTCAAGAAGTGAAATTTGGTCAAATTAACCACAAAATCGAAGCGATATTAATGCCACCGCCAAATTTTGGTCAAATGAAGCCAATAATCGAACCAAGATTAACGCCGCCGATATTGTGAAGTAGCAGTGCTCACCAGGAAAAGGCTCAGCAATAACAAGGCTTGCTGGTGCCCGGCGGTGTTAGGTACCGATTAGGCCCAAATCTATTCAGATATTTTCGAATCAGTGGCGTTATTCATATAAAAATGGCGTCAACAGCAAAGCAAAGGAGTAAACTATTCTCACAAATAACATTATTTTGGTCAAATTAAACCAAAACACGAAGCGATATTATCACCGCCGCTGCCATCGCCGCATCGGCGGCGATATTGTTAAATAGCGGTGCTCGCCGGCAACAGGCTCAGAGGGGTTCCCCAAATCTATAAATAATGCATAGGTTAGCTAACCCCACCATGCTTTGGCCACATACATTTCCCGTGACACATATACCAACACCGGCGTTAGCTAACCTGGCGGCCGCCCTTAACACCGGAGCAGATAAAAAGTTGTTCATACATTTGGCCCCAGCTCTGAAACAGTTTCTAACACATAATAGAGGGACCTTGAAGGCAACAACACACCATGAGAGTTCAGCTTCGTTTGACTGCTGTATATTACAGCTGCTTATGTGGGGCGACTCCCACTGGGAGTCCCAGTAAACTCGTCAAAGTAAATCCCTCACAGTGAACCAGTCACAGTGAACCTGTCACCGTGAACTGGTCACAGTGAACCAGTCACAATGAACCGATCACAGTGAACCAGTCACAGTGAACCGGTCACGGTGAACCGGTCACAGTGAACAGGTCACAGTGAACCAGTCACAGTGAACAGGTCATAGTGAACCGGTGACAGTGAACCGGTGACAGTGAACCGGTGACAGTGAACCGGTCACAGTGAACCAGTGATAGTGAACCAGTCACAGTGTACCAGTCACAGTGAACCGGTCACAGTGAACTGGTCACATTGAACCGGTCACAGTGAACCGGTCACAGTGAACCGGTCACAGATAACCGGTCACAGATAACCGGTCACAGATAACCGGTCACAGTGAACTGGTCACAGTGAACCGGTCACAGTGAACCGGTCACAGTGAACCGGTCACAGTGAACCGGTATCTCAGAAAAAATGACAGAACCTCAAAAACATTCGGACTATGCAAGTTGAACTTGAACTTTAAGCTACATCAGCTGGAGCAGTTCTTTTGCTGTTAATAATAATACACCAATCCTAAAGCTAGGATTCCCTACACGCGGTATACGGCATGCGGCATGCGGCGTGCAGCGTGCTTACGGGATGGGTCCTTTCACCCACAGCCGCACCCACACCCACACACAGTGTCAGGTTTCCTCACCACTGTTCTCTATGGCAAATGCAGCAGCATTCGCATTCGCATGCCGCACCAATCGCTACATGGACCGATTCAGTATTCACATGCCGCATGCCGCATACCGCATACCGCATACCGCCTGTAAGGAATCAGCCCCATTGATTTAGATGCTTTTCGATTTTTTGCCGCATTCGCATTCGCATACCGCATAAAGCGGGCATTCCTTTCACGTGGTATGTGGTATGCGGCATGCGGTATGCGAATGGCATGATTCCTTACACGCGGTATGCGTTATGCAGTATGCGGCACACGACTGGCTATATTTAAAAAATAAAAATAAACAATTATTCTCCATACTGCTCTGTATATGACCAAATATTGCATTTATATCTATGTACCTTTTTGTACTTCACATGGGGGTTCCTACCTTTATCATAACCAAATTATAGATAAGTATTCATATTTCTGTGCATATGGTAGCATTTATAGCTTTCCCCTAACCGTATGTCTCCCGGGTGCCCAGCTCACCATGTGTTTCCCCTCCTCACCCCTGTGTGAGACCGTTCCGTAATGCTCAGTCGCCTCTCCTGGTGTTAAACTAATGGACACATCAGACTCAGGTATCTATTCACACCCCGCTTGACGCATGCCACATGCGGCACCAATTGCTACATGGACCGATCAGAAAAACGCATTCACATTCGCATTCGCATTCGCATTCGCATTCGCATACAGTGTGTAAGGAATGTAGCTAATAGGTTTCAAGGCGTTTCGATTTTTTGTCGCATTCGCATTCGCATACCGCATAACGCGTGTAAGGAATGCGCCCTTACCACGTCTAAAGGCCCTGTCACACTACAACGTTTCCGCCGGCGGGCCGGCAACACGCAAAATATTTGCAACCCATCGGCACGCATCCAACTCTTCGGCGCTTTGGCAGAAAGTTTGATGCGGCGCAGCGTGTTAGTAGCGTGCTATAAGCGCGCGGCCAACGCGTTTCGACGCGCGGCAGAACAACATGTCAACGTCCCACCAGCGGGTTCCCAGCGTGCCATCGGCGTGTTGTCGGCGCGCTGTCGGCGCGCTGACGGCGCGCTGACGGCGCGTTGGTGTCGCGTTAGTACCGTGTCAATGCGTACATACCCGCCAGCAACACGTTAGGACGCGCCCGCAGCGCGTCCACACCGCGCGGCCAACGCATCAAGGCAGGCCAGCAACACGTCCAATGCGCCGAGATACGCTGGAGCAACGCCAATAGCGCGCCCACTACCCGTCGATGGGACGTTATGGATGCGCCGACGGAACGGTCGCATTTTGGGGAAAAATAAGCCAACGTTAACTGACGTTAATCAACGGTCTGCCAGCGTTCTGCCGGCGCGCCGCCAACGTGTGTCAACGTGTTGCTAACGCGTCCGTAACGCGCCCGCCAACACGCTGCCGCACGTTGCGGCCCGTTGAAAGTTTTGTGCAAGCACAAAACCTTGAAGCGGCTCGACGCGCGCCAACGTGTCCATTCACACGTTGCTATGTACCGACGCGCCGGTAACGCGCTGGTAACGCACCGGTAATGCGCCGGTAACGTACCGGACGTGTACCGACGTTTTGAACAAAAACCCAACCCGTCGGCACGCGTCGAAGCGCGTTGGTGAGAAACGTCGTAGTGTGACAGGGCCTTTAGGAATGCACGCTTTACCGTATTTTTACTGTCTGTTATCACATCGCAATGGCGTCGATTTCGCCGCACATGCGCGCAACTTTGCCAATCGTTGCCACGTATCGACGACGGTGGGACGCTACAAGGGACGCCCCGGCCGTAATGCGCGGACACTGGGTGACTGAGGCGGGCCGGGCGGCCGGGCGGGCCGGGCGGACCGGGAGGGAGGGAGGGAGGTGGGTGGATGGTGTGGGCTGAGGGTGGGCCTTGCCCTGCTGTATAATAGAGGGTAGTGTGGGTGTGACGAGTAATCTCACTCACAACGGGAAATGTGACAAGAGTAGAAGAGTAGAAGAGTAGAAGAGTAGAAGAGTAGAAGAGTAGAAGAGTAGAAGAGTAGAAGAGTAGATATATATATGTGCTCTATAATCTATTATGGGAATATAAACAAGGACACGACCAAACTACCTTCCCATATATTAGTTACTACACCCTGTACTATCATGTTGTTAGTTACTCCTACTGTGCTGGAGTCATTGAGTTAGTACTGCCTAAGCTGCTGCCTAGTCTAGTTCCTACATCCCCACTAGTCTGCCTCCTGTGTGGGGCTCCTGACCTCCCTGACACCAGCTGCGTCTGGTCACTACTGCTGCCGGACCCGCTCAGAAGGTCGGTATATATATATATATATAAATTGTCCAGTCTTTACCTGTAATCAGATATGTCCTTGTATGTATACATATATGTAGGCACTTCACATGCATATTCAAGAGTCTGACGACAAGGGCTGGCAGCAGGGAGATGGCAATGAGTGTGCACGCTTGCAGGGGGAACCACCCGTGGCGTCAGACATAGTCGATAATACTCATCTAATGTGTAGGAACTTTCATTTTTATATATTCGCATGCGTGCTTATGAGTTATATAGCATATATATATATATATATATAAATATACATCTTCTCCTTACCCCTTAGCTTCTTTATGTTTCCTTACACATAGTGCCCCATTCCCCACACACCACACTACACACACACACTCTCCCCCAAGGGTGGGGCATGGGGAGGCAGCCTGAGTGAGTGGTCAGTGAGCGGCAGCTCAGTCGGGGATTGTCCAACAAGTGCGTGCGGCACTATCCCGGAATGGACGACTAGGATGCACATAACTTTGACTTTAAATATGTCAAAAAGAAATGTCAAAAAGCTCTAGACCTCCTGAGAGTTGTTGCTCATACCAATTGGGGGGGCGACCGCACCACTCTTCTCTGTCTCTATCGTGCACTGGTCCGATCAAAGCTTGATTATGGCTCCATGGTCTATGGATCAGCCAGACCGTCATACATCCAAATGTTGAAACCCATTCAAAATCAAGGACTCAGACTCTGTCTTGGAGCACTTCGAACTTCACCAGAGGAGAGTCTTAGTGTAGAAGCAGAGGAACCTCCACTTGTGCTGAGGAGAGAAAAGCTCGCTCTACAGTATGCATCCAAGATCGCAGCAAATCCCAGCAACCCTGCCTATGACTGCATTTTCAACCCAGGCAATGAAACACTCTTTGCCAATAAACCCAAGGCCATTCCAACTTTCGGTATACGTATTAAGGAATCATTAGAAACACTCGAGTTTGATGTAGATAACATTGCAAAATTCCAATATCCAGACACACCACCTTGGACATACGCTGTCAATGTGAACTTGGCTCTCTCTGAAGCAAGGAAAGACTCAACTGACCCTCTGATCTACAACAGTATGTTCAGGGAGGTTAAAGACATACATTCTGATCATAAGTTCATCTACACAGATGGTTCTTACAAGGATGACAAGGCTGCAGCGGCAGCTGTCATGGGCAAGCACACCTTCTCGGAGCGATTACCAAAGGGTGCTTCGATATATTCAGCAGAGCTTGATGCCATATTCTTAGCAATGGACCATGTAGAAACCTCTTCCCATAGAAAATTTGTGATATGTTCGGATTCAAAATCATGCCTACAAGCTATTCAGAGCAAGGATTGGAAGAACCCTCTGATCCGCAAGATTTTAGAAAGGTTACATTATTTATGTTCAGGACTTCACAAAACTGTGCTTTTTTATTGGGTGCCGAGTCATGTTGGCATTCGAGGAAATGAGGCTGCAGACGTGGCTGCCAAAGAAGCTCTCGACAAATGCATTACACCTCTTCCCATTCCTCACACAGACCTCAAAAGGCACATCAGTGCACTCATAAGGAAAAAGTGGCAATTACAATGGGATGAAGCTGTCATGAACAAGCTTCATGCGATTCAGCCCACCCTTGGCAAATTTTCAGGTGCTTGTCATAGAAATAGACGCGAAGAGACCGTTGTTGCACGTATGCGAATTGGACATAGCTATTTGACTCATAGTTACCTTTTTAAAGCAGAAGACCAGCCAGAATGCATACCATGTGGAGTGCCTCTGACTGTGAAACATATTTTGATTGAATGCATTGACTTTGCAAATGTTCGAGCACAGTATTTTAATGTAGCAAGTATGAAATGTTTATTTGACACTGTTAGTACTGCCTTAGTTTTATCGTTTTTAAAGCACATTGGACTGTTTAATCGGTTTTAAGACATTTTTGATGGCATTGTATAGCCCTTAGTGTGCTGATATGCCGTTAAGCATTTATTCATTCATTCATTCTACACAGTTGGTCATAAAGGCCCAGTCACACCTTACCGGACTGGGGAACCGGACATGAACCGGATACTGGCCGGTGAAATATGGCAATGTCCGGTACATGTCCGGTACCCATCCGGCGATGTCCGCTGGTGTCTGGCGGTGTCCAGTACAAGTTTTGAACATGCAAAAAACTTCTAACGGACACCGCCGGACTGACGTGTCCGGTTGGTGTCCGGTTTGTCCAGTTCATGTCCGGTACCCATCCATACATGTCTGGTACCCATCCGTTGGTGTTCAGTTGGTCTCCAGTTTGTCTGTTTTGTCCGGTAGATGTCCAGTACCCATCCGTTACATGTCCGGTTCTCGTCCGGTACATGTACGGTACATGTACGGTACATGTATGGTACATGTCCGGTCGCCCGGCAGAAATTGACCCAATTATGCTCCATTTTGATACATTTTGTCACCGGACACCACCGGACTAGACAATTCTTTGTCCGGTTCATGTCCGTTGCTCAATCCGGAAGGTGTGACAGGCACTTAAAGCATGGCAACATCATTCAGCTTTCTTTCATGAGTGTTGGGCTATCAGTATCAGGACAATTCGTTTTCTTCTTTTGGTGTTGTTTGTTGGAGCTTTACGTCTTGGCAACATCTAAGGTATTATCAACACAGGTACTGACTTGTTATAGTATGCACTCATGGCAAATCTATAGTGCTGTCCCACTAGCAGACCAGGCCACTGGCACCATGACTCAATTTACCACCCAGTCACATTATCCTTACACTGAAATAACCAGTCCTTGTCCTATTCTAGTAACGCCACTTGTCCAGCCAGGTAGCGACAAGTATCAATTTAGTAAGTAATTGGTTTGACTTGGCTGGGATTTGAGACTCCTTACCTTCCGCATGGGGAGCATGCGCTCTACCGATTCATCTACTGCGTCAGGTGGTTTTCTTCTTTTTTTCCTATCCTAGTATTGCCGAGTCCCAGACAACGTAGTGATATGTATTAATTATTTACACCTTTAGTTTGACTCCAATAGAGATCGAACCTACCACCTGCCACGTTGGAAGCGAGTACTCTACACTTCCAGCCACCCGTCTGTGCAGCGTCAATGGAGCAATGCTATCTATAGTTGATATTTCCGGCGCTGCCTTCAGCGACAAGGATATTAGTTTATCAATAGCCGCATGCAGACACATCTAAGATCTGTGTAGTGATACCGTACATCTAAGTGGCATACGCACTTAACACATGCAGCCGTTTAAACTGGATATCGCGGTTGATATCGGAATTCAGGTATTTCAGGAAAACTAATCGGCCCTCTGTTGATTATTTGATTATTCTATAGATTGGCCATCGATATATGTGCTTACCCTAGGCTAGAAGTGTATGATGGTCGATATACCTACAGAATAGCCTATATGAGACTGTCTCAAAAGGTGCTAAGCAATATGGGACAACACTTTGTCCATTGTAATGATCAACATACTAGCTGTTTATGCATTTGCTCAGGATAAACTGATTTGTTTTTTACATGGTGTTTCCTAATCCCAATAGAATACATATTGCTTTGAAAAATATGTCCTTGTGTTTTCAGTGTATCCGTTTCTGTGCTGTTTTGAGTCAATCGTTACATTGGACAAACAAAAAAGAGGTCTCACCTTTTGAGACAGGCTCATATATAAACATACTGCACTGTCATTATTGGCTGCTCGACCACGGTAAAGTGTACATTTTCAAAGTTGCTCAGTCCGATTGCTTCGAGTTTGGGCCATGTATTTTAGATACATATATTAGGTTGATAATTATAATCTAGTTTACGTTAATTTGAAGTAACATTTTATCTGAATTGAAAACATGCTAAATTAGTTTAGATGTGCACATCAAAATGGTGGCCAATATAGTCTTCAGCAGTGACAGGTTCTACTGACTTGAATTAGCATCCCTTATATACAGCAATACACGTTCATTGAGTGCACCAGTATCTAAGTTGCATCAAATCTAGTAAATGTTTTGGCTTAGAAAATTTAATATTTTTATCGAATTCTCTAGCTTTAACCTACCTAGAAATAGGCAAAATATATCCTGTAGTCAATTACACATATCTATAGTTATGATTTTCTGGGAGGGGGAATATTGATTTGGTAAAATGTAGACAGTCTAGGTGGTAGGTTGCGTCTACAAATCAATTATCATACCTCTTGACTATGATGATGTTTGTTGGGGCTTTACGTCATAGCAACATCTAAGGTCATATCAGGACGGATTCTTAAGTATAATAACCCACACATATATGCACAAATCTATTATCCTACCTCTTGACTATGATGTTTGCTGGGGAATATACGGAGCAAGATCTAAGGTCAGGACGGATTCTTGACTATGATTGCCAACACATATATAGACGCAGCTGGTATCAGGATGGCCAGGAGCCACTCACAGGTGGCGCCATAGTGGCAGAAGGAGGAACTAACTCCTAGTTTATTTTATTTTTTGGAACATTTGTTGATTAAGCAGGGGAAATTTCAATCGCATATGATTGGTCTTCCTCATTCCACTGCTCCTTGTCCTATCCTAAGAATGACAAGCGACAAGAGCGACAAGTATCAATTGCCCACACATATATAGACGCAGCTGGTATCAGGGTGGGCAGGAGCCAATCACAGGTGGCGCCATAGTGGCAGAAGGAGGAACTAACTCCTATTTTATGATTGGTCTTCCTCATTCCACTGCTCCTTGCCCTCTCCTAAGAATGACAAGCGACAAGAGCGACCAGTATCAATTTTTAAGACCTTGGTTTGACTCGACCCTCGCCTCTATATGGTCCTACGATCTACCAACACGGGAGACAGAGGCTGTAACTCATAGGTAATAACCAATATATAGAAGATAACTGATAGGTGGTAGTGTCCTTGTTTATATTCGCATAATAGAGTATAGAGCACCTCGATATATATATATATATTTTTTGTTTATATATTTTTTTTTTATTGAGGCTGTAT
Organism: Branchipolynoe longqiensis; assembly: GCA_030323885.1. Taxonomy (NCBI): domain Eukaryota; kingdom Metazoa; phylum Annelida; class Polychaeta; order Phyllodocida; family Polynoidae; genus Branchipolynoe; species Branchipolynoe longqiensis. The sequence goes on along the minus strand of JASIRB010001396.1, from coordinate 18,982 downwards.
TTATACTGTCCATAGTATGTAAGCCCGGGTACCCAGGCTTGTTTTCAATGCTGGCCAGCTGTAGTGTTGGTGTTGTCTTATCAAACAGTAGCTGCTGATAAGTTATTTGATTGTCTGCATTGATTTTAAATTTCTTTCCTTCACTTGGAGGGGTGGGGGATGATCCTAGTCAAGAGGGTATATTATATATATATATATATATTTATATATATATATATATATACGGAGATATCTATATGTATATACATAAACCATGCTAAGATGATCATTTATATTGTAATCTAACAGTGAATACCCAAGGACTTCAGCAAAAATACTCCCAGGTGTTGCAGGTCCCTCTCCTTCGCTGGCTGCGGAGGTTAACTTGCCGTGATGCATCGGGGTCAGGTCGGGTGGTGGTTTGACTAGACAATAACGTAGTGAAGATTGGTCCGTCAGGGGTCAACAAGAGGCCAACACTACTCCCAGAGCTGATTACCCGCCTTTAGGAGCACCCAGAGGCATACACAACAAAGGGGAAGGTTATGTAATACTTTGTTAGTTTTCTACTCGCCTCACCGGCAGCATGGTCGAGCATAGATAAAGGATTCACCCGGTACTCGCAGTACACGGGTGAAGACCAGCCTTATATGAAAATGGTCGATAAATCAGGTTAATGAAATGAGTCTTTCTTTATGAGAGCCTGATGCGCGACAAGGAAGGACGAGGAGGCATGAGTGGATAAAAAAGGCATTTTATTTAGAAATGCCGGAATAAACATGGATAAGTACATTATCAAGCATGAGTATAGATATATAATGGGAGATATGAGGCATCAACATGTAATCAGCAGTGATCAATCATGAGTATAGATATATAAAGTAGAATATATGAGGCATCGTCATGATATATGAGGTGTCAGGATTGAAGTGTCAATGTCAATTGGAGCAATGTTAGTAGTTGGGCCCGGGAGGTGGATCCGAGGAGCCCTCAACCAAGACGGAGGAGAGGGCTCGAGGGGCCGCCGTGGGGGCGAGGCGAGGCGAGGCAAGTATGTGTGCACCGCCTCAGAGGTCCAGGTCCCCTGGGCCATTATGTCGGAGATGTGGATGCCGGCAGCATGGCAGGTCTGCGCGGAGCCACGGCGTAAGCTGTGGAGGGTAAAGGCCTCGGCCCCCGGGACGCCTCGGGCGCGGAGGGTACCTCGAAGGAGGGTGGTGAGGGACCGTGGGTCGAGGGGCTGGCCCGAGGGCATGATGAAGGCCGGGGCGTCGGGAGGCGCAGGATGCTGCAGCGCGGCGGCATTCCAGGCGGCCAGAGGGCAGAGCCCAGGCCTCGGGCAAGCCGGGATGAATAGGGCGACGGCCCCCGCGGGGTCGGATATGGTCTTTGAGGTCCTGACCGTGACCCGCAGGCCCCCAGGGGCTGGGACCACGTCGCCGCGGGTGATGGTGTATGGGCCCCCCCAGCCCTCGGGACTCGGCGACAACAGGTTGGACTGTTGCAGCATGCCGAAGTACCCGAGGAGGAGGGCGGCCCGAGGGACGAGCGAGGCCGGCCCCGCAAGGGCGAGGTGAGAGATCACGAGGGTGAGGTGGTGAGGCGTCAGAGGGGGCGCCTGGTGTGGAACATGGCTGGAGGCGCGCTCGCCTCCTCGGCAGACGTCCTTGGCGAGGGTCGAGTCGAAGGCGGCGGTGGCTCCCCCGGCGGCCCCGACCCAGGAGCGCGCTCCGTAGAGGGCATTCTTGATGGAGGCCGGGGCGAGGCCGCGGGCGGTGAGGGAGGCCGTGTAGGCGGCGACCTCAAAGTTGGAGGGGTCGAGGGGGGCGAGCCCTCAGGGGACGAGGTAGGCGACATAATCCCGAGCCTGCCGTCGACGAGTCCTCCATGTTGCAGGGGCGAGGGAGGCGAGGCGTAGGTGGTCGACCTCGGCCGGGGAGAAACCTGAATCAAAGGCCGGGGTTGAATGGGAAGGCGTCGTGTGAGGGGGATATGCGGTGGAGCCCGAGGCGTCCCATGCCGGCGCGAGTCACCTCAGCCCAGGGTGCGGCTGAGGGCGTCGGCGAAGACGAGCTCCGCCCCGGGCTTGTGCACTATGGTGAGGGTGAAGCAGCCATACCTGTCCCGAGGGTGGGATCCCGGGCGCGGCCCGAGGTGAGGGAGGCGGCGGAGGCCATATTATCAGTGTTGATGATGACGGTGGCCCCCGCGGCGTCGTCGGGCATGAGGGCGCAGAGGGCCACGACCAGGTTGACCGCCTCGAGCTCATGAATGTCGGGGAACCGCGCCCGGAACTCCGAGGTGTACCCTCGGGCGTAGCAGTGTGTCGCAGAGAAGGCACCCCCACCCGTGAGGCACGAGTCACACTCTATGACGTAGGTGCGCCCCGCCGGGGCGCGGAAGAGGTAGAGCCCGTTGGAGGCGCGGCCGTAGAGGGCGAACCACCTCAGGTCCCGGAGGGCGTCGTCGTCGAGGGTGAGTGAGGCGCAGCCGAAGCAGCCGCGGAGCACCCCGAGGAGGCGACTCATGAACCTCCAGGCATGGAGGATGCAACTGCCGACGTGGTTCAAGCGCTCGAGGAGGCTCTGGAGCTCGCGTCGAGTTATGGCGGGGCTGGTGAGGCGGGCTTCGCAGGAGAGGATGAGATCGTCGACCTTGTCGGGGGCGATGCGGACTGTCATCGCCTCGCTGTCAAGGGCGAACCCCAGCCAGGTGAGGCGGACAGCGGGGGGGTGACATTTCCCAGGCGCCACGTCGAGCCAGAGGGCGGCGGCGAGGGCGAGGAAGGCGTCGAAGGACTGAGAGGCCCTTAGGTACGACGCCTCGCACCCGACAAAGTCGTCAACGTAGACAAGGATATGAAAGCCGTCGCGCCTCATAATCCAGGTGACGGTGGCCGTCACGCGGACATATGCCGCGCCCGAGGAGCGGCAGCCAAAGGGGAGGGCGAGGTCAATGTAGATCTTTTGGTCGAGGGTGATCCCGTACAGGGGGCAGGCGAGGGGGTCTGCGCGGAGTTGCCGGTAGGCCCGCGAGATGTCGGCGGACCATAGGTATGCGCCGGGGCCCTCTCCCGTGAGGCGGCGGCCGAGGTCAGCGACTGAGGGAAGGGTATAGGAGTGTGGTTTCCCGAGGTATTCCCGGCGGGGGATGCCGGCATTGACGCTGGCGCCAGGGGGAAAGGAGAGGTCGACGATGACCCGCCTCTTGCCCAGGTCGGATTTGGGGTGGGTCATCATCGGGGAGACCTGAGTCCAGGGTGTGAAGGGAGGGATGGTGAAGGGGCCCGCGAGGGCGCCGAGGGTGAGCTCCGTCTTAATGAAGCTCTCTATGTGGGAGGCGTGCTCGGAGGGCTCGCGCTGGTTGGTGAAGGTCGGGCGGGGGGGTGAGGAGGCGGAGAAGTTGGAAGGGAATCCGAACTCAAGGAGGTCGAGAAGGGCGGGGTCGGGGTAATCGCGGAGGCGGTCGCGCCATGCGGGGATGTGGAGGCCAGAGGGAAGGGGGATGCGGGCGGCCAAAAAGTTAGGGAGGCCCGCTTCCCTGAGTGCGGCGTATGCGCGGGTGAAAGTGGGGTAGCGGGCCCATGCTTCGCTAGAGGCGTGGGGCCAGATGGCGAGGAGGGTGGGGCGGTATTGGTGAGGGGAGGGGCCGCAGGAGGGGGCGGCGGGGAGGGTGTCTTGGATGTGGGGGTCGACGACGTCGGAGATGTGCTCGCTGAGGTCGTCGTGGGGGGGTGCGGGGGGGGCGGGGTGGGGGGAGGAGGCACGGTGAGGGAGGTTGAGGGGGGCGGCGAAGGAGGTGGGGGAGGGGGGTGGGGTGGGGGGAGGGGTGGGGCGGTCGGCATCAGGGGGGAGGCCGGGGAGATGTGTTAGGTAGGCTGTGTCGCCGGGGGAGGGTGTGGGGGGGCGGCGGCGTCTGCGGCGAGGTGGGGGGTGGGGGAGAGGTGGGGGAGGGTTGTAGTGTTGGTGGTGGCCGCCTGGTGGCGGGGTGGGGTGGGGGCTGGTCGCTTCCGGGGAAGCGTGAGTGGCGTGGGTGGCGTGGGTGGCGTGGGTGGCGTGGGTGGCATGGGGGGCCGCCGGGGCGGCGAGGGTGGCGTTGGCCGGGTGGTCGGCGGAGATGAGAGAGGGGTGGCGGTTGGGTGAGGTCTGGCGGTCTGAGGGAGGGTCTGTTGGGTCGCGGCGGGCGGTGGGGTGGTCGCGGGCGGCGGCCGGGGGGGGGCCTTTGAAGCCGGGTGTGGTGTTATCAGTTTGTGGTTCTGCGGTCAGGGCGCGGGCGAGCCGGGACGGCGGGGAGATGTGAGAGGGCGGCGAGATGTGAGGGGCGGGGGGTGGAGGCGGTGAGTCATGAGGCGGCGAGATGTGAGGAGGGTCGGTTGTGGGTGTGCGGGGGTCGGCGTGGGGGGTTGGGTGGGGCCGGGCTGGAAGGGGCGGGGACTAAAAACCGCCGAGGGGGCAGGGACCCCCCGGTCACGGCCTCTCTTGCTGAAGCAGATGGCCTCCGAGTGTATCGTTAAAATTGTCCTCACGTTTGCGCAGTAGGCGCAAGCATGTCGATACCTCGACGCACCCTCCCCATGGGTCTCGCCGGCCCCCGCCCGGTCGCAGGAGGCCGGGTCACGGTTCCATGAGGGGCAGGGGGCGCAGTGGGAGTCTCGGTTAAAGGTAATCCGAGTGTCGGTCTGGGGGCGTGCCTGGGGTCTGGGGGCGGGGCGGGCGGGGGTCGGAGGAGCGGGCGGGCGTGGGCAGGGCAGCGGTGGGCGTGGTGAGGGCCTCCATGCGGACCATGTTGATGGCCGTGGGGTCGTGCCAGCCATGTGGGAGCCTTCCGTCCGCGATCCACGTAAATACTGTCTCCGAATAACGGCGGACGGTAGCCCATGGGTGAACTAGGTTGTCCCGGTGAATGGTGAGGGCGTGGTGGCTGAGTCCGGGAAGGGAGTGGGCGGGGAAGGCGGGGTGTGCCTCCAGCATGCGGAGGGCCTTGGTGGCCTCCCCTCGCTTCACCGCCTTCCTCTCCGCTCCTCGTTCTATTAAGTCACAAGGGAAGATATAGTGGGGGGAAATACCTTTGCGTCGGCCGGCGTTGTGAGTGACGGCCGAGTCGAGGATCCCTCGTACTGCGTCGGCTGCGGAGGTGGATGAGTGGGCGTGGGCATCGTGGTAGTGTAGGGGAGGCGGCGCCTCTGATGGTTGAGTCGAGGAGGCCCCCCCCCCCTGGTGAAACGCTGGTAGTCGGGGTGGATGGCCCCCGGTGCAGCCGGCAGGGGCGGCGGAGGTGGGTGGGCCCCCCCCACGGTGTGGCGGGGGTCCCGTGCGTCGTAGGTCTGCTGTGGCGGCGTCGGAGGCGGCGCAGCGGTCGGTGGGGCGGGGGTCTGCTGAGGCGCGGCTCCGCACTCGTCCCGTGCGTCGATTATGTTGAGTCTCGCCGACATCCGCTCCAGGGCCGCCACCGTGTCGAGTAGGGTGGCCTGCATGGTGCGCCCCCACTCCGAGGGGGGGTCGCCGGGGGCGGCCCTCGGGAGCGCGGCGGCCTGGGGGGGCAAGGAGGGCGCGGACGAGTGTGTCGAGCTCGCCTCAGATATGCGCTGCGCCTCCCTGCGGGCGGCGCGCCTCCCCCGGCCTCGTCCATTAGGCATGATGTGGCGTGGTGAGTGTAGTGCCAAAGAAAAAAGTGTCAGGAGGAGCGGAGTGTCTGGAGGCAGGAGGGCGAGTGGCCTGAGGTGGCCTCGGGGCTGGATTTAAGGGAAGGAAGCGCGGGCCGTTATGCAACGGCCAACGGCTGGAGGAGAGAGGGGGGGGGGGTCCTCCCTCGCCTCGCATCAACCGCAATGCGAGCATTACGACCAATTCTACATAAGCCATGTATGTACTGTTTGTTTGTTTGTTTGTTGTTGTTTTACGTCCTAGCAAAATCTAAGGTCATATCAGGACGGGGCATGTATGTACTACTGGCGCCAGCTGTTTTCCTACCGTAGGAATATTACACCTAGCTTTCACTCTTCAGCTAAATCCCTAAAATATAAAATATTTAAAACAGGAAATATTCCCGATAAGAAACACATATTTGAGGTAGATCCATATGTTTATGTTAGGAGGATACTGGTTTGATATAGTCATATTGCCTTGCAATGGAAATCCCCTACATGAACAAAGAAAAAATCCAATAGCGAAACTGCTCGATGAATTGCTAGTTGCACGGGTACGAGGGTCGGTCATGGGGTCAGGAGTTGCCAGCTCTGTTACGGCAAGGACGGGCGGCGGGGCGGGGGCGGGGGCGGGCGCGGGGGTGGGGGCAGGGAAGAGCGGGTCAGGTAGCTGGGTGAGGGCCGGGACAGGGTTGGGGGGAGGGGCTGGGGTTGTGTATGTCGGATAGAGTCCAGTGCTTAGCTGACCAAGGTAGAAGTGACATGGACAAATCCTCAAATACCGTAAAGTCTCCATAAAAGAAACTCTACTGTATTGGCTCAATGTGCAACATGCTATGCCGGGAAGGTCTTATTGGTGATTTCCTACACCGCCCTTCCCTCTGACGGCAGTGGTAAGAACTAATGTCTACATAAACAGCTCACTGTGCAGCATAATCTGCAGGGGAAGTTCTTATATTATGGGATGCTCGCTATTAAATTGCCCTCTGGCGGCAGTGATGTGAACTAATGCATTATATAGCAGATCACTGTGTATGCACTCCAGAAAAAGGTCAGCTATGTAATGTGCGAAATGTGAGTGAATGCTAGGGAGTGTTGCTTTATAGTGGTGTCCTTAGGCGGTTCCGTAGGGCTCTGCTTTAAACAAAAATCGATGTGGAATATAACAGTACAACGGAAGTTATGCCAGCGATCAATCAGTCTACCCTGTTGTGTATACTTGTACGGATTTGTAGTTTATCCAAACTCGGTTTTCTGGCCATCTTTCTCCACCAACAATATTATATTTAGAATAATCTGTAATGGCTATTAAAGTTGCACAGTCCGATGGTTTTGAGTTTCTGACATTTTTCTGAGATAAATATATTAAATTGATCATTATAATCTACCTTACTTTAGTTTGAAGTAACTTTTAATTGAAATGGCTAGTGCATGCTCATGGAGACTTTATAGCGCTGCCCCATTTGAAGACCAACGGCTAGAACCATGATCAGTATCCACCTCAGTCACATTATCATGATACTGAGCAAATCAGTCACTGACCTATCCTAGTAATGCCGAGCACTAGGCTAGGTGTAAGTATATAAATATGTAACTATAAATTATATAAACATTTCAGTGTATAAATATATATATATATATGTAACTACATTCCATATATATATTTGTATGTACAGTGAGACATTGCAATGATGCGACCGTTTGGGTGAAAAAAAGGTTATCGGCAAAAAAGTGGGGTCGCGCTAAATTGGGGTTTAGTTTACTGAATTACTTTTGAATTAAATAATTCTGGGACTAAAGGCTCATCGCATTCTAAACGAATTCGCATTAAATTGGGGCGAGTTAAATCGGGGTTTCACGCTGTATATAAATGGTGGCTAAAGGATAGGGAGATAGCCCACGCACTGCTGGGTGCAAAATTGTTCTATTAACCTACAATAAAGATGAAACCAGGTTCAGGAGTGAGGTCCCCGCAATCATTGTCTCTGCCACTTCAAGGCCTCCATGAGAGCTACCACATAAGGATTGATTGGTTGAGTGGTTGTAGGAGTTTTATGTCCAGGCAACATCTAAGGTGATATCAGGATTGGTGACAGTGCGCACTCATGGTGACTTTATAGTGCTGCCCCACTGGCAGACCAGCCCACCAGCACCCTGACCTGATATCCCACTCAGTCACATTATCCTAACACCCACCAACCAATCCTTGCCATATCCTAATAATGCCGAGCGCCTGGCTAGGAAGTGACACCTGTCAATTTTATAAGTCATCGTGTTGACTCGACCGGGAACCAAACTCCCGATCTCCCGCACGTGAGGCTCGCGCTCTACCAACTCGGCCACCACGCCCGGTCGCCCGGATTGAAGGCAGTTGGCATGGTGGCCGGCATTGGGCAGGTATTATTATGTGGCTGCAGGTTAAACGAATGGCACAGAGTGCCCCCGGGGCAGGGCAGGCAAGCTACTCAGTGAAATCAATAGGAACCCATTTGGCCCAGAAGCAGGCAGCGTAACCCGGGATATATCTATCAATGTCATACAGTGAGTTGACCTCATGAAGCTCAGTACATGATCGCGCTCTGACTTCACCTGGACAAAATAATTGAAGTTTTTCGTCATGGCAACATCTAACGACTAAACCGCCATTCGCTGACTCGATGAGCTGCACAAATCAGCTCCCACGACTTGTGACAGCACACACTCATGGCAACATTATATTTATAGTCCTGCCCAACCATGAACCAATATCCCACTCAGTCACATTATCCCGACACTGAGCTGACCAGTCCTTGCCCTATCCAATTAATGTTGAGCACCGAGCTAGGAAGCGACAAGTACCAATTTTGGAAGTCATCGATTGGATTCGACCGGGAATCGAACTATCGATCTCCCTTATAGGAGGCCTACGCTCTCCCGATTTAGCCACTGTGCTACGTGTCAAAATAATGTTCTTCATCAGTACCAATCCCGGTCGAGTCAAACCATTTACAAACAAAATTGATACTTGTTGCTTCCTAGCCTGGCGCTCGGCATTATTCAGATTGGGCATGGACTGGTCAGCTCATTATCAGGATAATGTAACTGAGTATGATATCAGGTCAGATCCCGTGCGGAAGGTCCGGATTTCGAATCCCGGCCAAGTCAAACCAACCTGGTGTCCGATACCCGATCTAGACTAAACCGCTACCTGAGGAATCAATGAGTAGCTCAGAGCAGCTCCCACAGCCGGAAGCAATTGCAGACCTGATGCACACACAGTCAATTTGCTGGTAAGTGGTAAGCATTCACAAGACACTGGCACTGTCGCATCAGAAAATAGATGACAGAAACCACTAAAGCCCGGTACACACCTCCCGTATAAAACCTAAAACTGCCCGTTTCGCGACAAAGTTTGAGTTTTAGTCGGTTTCAGTCTTTAGGTGTGTGATCCCCTATCACACCCAAGCCTTCCGATTCGCGACTTAAAACTCAGTTTTCAGTCTTATATGGGAGGTATGTACCGGGTTTTATAAGATTAAAAAAATGAACCGGGCAGTTTTAGTCGGGAAACGGGATGGGTCGGGTTGTAACGGGTACAGTCAGTTTTAGCGCGTGAATCGTATACGGGAAGTGTGTACCAGGCTTTAGTATATCATTGTAATCTAAACGTGATATGCATGACAGTTCCGAAATATCAATTTGGGGCTCAAGTTCAGATATTATTTCCCAAGGAATATTTGCCGATGGATCTATTGGAATAGGTTTATACTTCGAGTAATTAAATTGTTTCTGTGGTTCGTTTTATTTGATCCGATAGAAAAAAAACATGAATAGCCTATTCACACCATTTGAAATAAAAGTAGCAGTCTACTCCTCGTCATACATTTGAGATCATTTCACAATCGGCACCGTCTTGGGATGATACACGCTTATGGATTTGTTATAATGTTCTCTCATTGATACGCGCCCAACACCCTGACCTGATATCCCACTCAGTCATATTATCCTGACAGTGAGCCTCAGTGTTTGTTTGTTTCGGTTTTACTTCCTATGAACATTTAAGATCATATCGCAGGCACCACGACCTGATATCCCACTCAGTCACATTATCCTGATATTCAGCAAACTAGTCCTTGTAGTTGTACCATCCTTGTAAAGCCAAGCGCTACACAAGTATCAACTTTGTAAGTCTTTGGTTTGACACCCCCACCCACCATTCCCACCCCAATACACACACTCACGAACTCTCGCACCGGAAGTGGGAATTCTAACCACCAGGCTCTGCCGTCGGGTGCAGTTTATTCATGGTTGTGTCAGATGTGAGTGACACGTGACAGATAAACATCCGTGTGCTAACTTACCCGTTACAACGGACGAAGCTGCATCCACGTCTGCAGCCACGTCGATCCCCCGACACTGTTAGTTGTTTATTGGAGTTTTCCGCCCTGGCAACATCTAAGGTCACATCAAGCCGGGTACCGACTTGTGACAGTGCGCACTCATGGCGACTTTATAGTGCTGCCCCACCCGTTACAACGGACGAAGCTGCAGCCACGTCTGCAGACATGTCGATCCCCGACACTATTAGTTGTTTATTGGAGTGTTCCGTCCTGTCAACATCTAAGGTCATATCAAGACGGGTACCGACTTGTGACAGTGCGCACTCATGGCGACTTTATAGTGCTGCCCCACTGGGAGACCAGACCCAATATCCCTCTCCGTCACATTATCCTGACACCAAAACAACCAGTCCTTGCACTATCCTACTAATGCTGAGTGCATGGCTCGGAAGCGACACGTATCAATTTCTAAGTCATTTGTTTGACTCAACCAGGGTTCGAATCCCATGATCTACTAAAACGGGAGACGGACGCTCGACTCTTTGGGCCATCCGGTCTGGACATTATTAGTGTGTCGCCTAATCAACGAGGAACTACTGGAGACCTAATGGCCGTTTTACCAACAACTAACAGCGAGCTCACTTAAATGTTCATGAAAATTCTCGCTACATATCTTATATTCAACTCATTGGTACAAGGAAGAAATGTACATATGCATAGTGTCCTTACATGTGCATAATACACACATACATATATATGTACTATATCATTTATTATGTGTATATTAATTAAGATTGCCCCCCTTCTGACACTGATCCTCAATACCACACTAACTCGATATACTGATAGTCGGTCATTCTCTGCATCTCGCCGACTCTGACCCTTGATCAACTTACTAGAACGGTCACTCGTGTCTCACGTTCAAATATATATATATATATATATATATATATATATTACATATATTACTGGGAGTAATTATTATCTATATTATATATATATTATATATATACTAATTATATATATAATTAATTATCATACATATTATTATTATATAGATATAATAAAATAATTACCCCGATTCGACTAGATCGACCCGGTTAAATAGGTTGTTTCCGTGAAAATGTTCGGTGAATTGTTCCGGGTCCCACCGTTGGCCTTGACGGGGGCGCCACAATCAGGGTTCCCCGCTCGGTGGCAATTCAGAATGTCTGTCTAATTAAGCGAGACATCCCATAATTTGGCGCAGGTAATTTTGTCGTCCGGGCCAATTCAGGAAAATTGCCTGTATTTTATAGGAAAAGCGGGAAGCCTTCAATCCTTGTTGAAGTGGCAGCGGAAGGTCATGTGGTGGTGTTGTGGTGTTGTGGTGGTGCTGGATGCGGTGCTACGGTGTGTTGATGAATATTGGGGACTGTTATTTCCAATGATGTGCAATTTCACAATCATTCTCTAACTGTGTCCGCTTTAATATGGGCAAGTATTATACTTCAAAGATATATGTATATGGATCATTCTCTAAAACTGGGCACAAAAGTGTGACATGGACACCAAAAGTGAAAACCTTCCAAATAATAGAAACATCCTTCCAAATAATAGCCTAATCCAATGTTCTATGAAGGTTTGCATGCTGTGCATATGTCGATTCTCGGTAGAGTCAAACCAATGACTTAAAAATTGATACCTGTCGCTTGCTAGCCTGGCACTCGGCATTATTCGGATAGTGAAAGAACTGGCTAGCTCAGTATTAGGATAATGTGACTGAGTGGGATATCAGGTCATGGCGCTGGCAGTCTGATTTCAGAGAGGGGCAGCACTATAAAATCACCATGAGTGTGCACTGAAATAAGTTGGTGCCCATTATGTTAAGACCTTAGATGTTACCAGAACGTAACACTCCAACAATCAACCAGTTCTTGCGGAACTGACTACGATGGTTGATGTAGGTCGACCTATCAGACACAAAAAAACACCCTCATAATGGCGATTAATAAAAAGAGGTACATTATTAAGGCAATTTAAAAAAAAAAAAAAAAGAAGAAGAATACCCCAACATCTGCATCCCCTGAGATGCATCAGTGTTCTTTAATCTGGTGTGGGTTGATGCCCCGAGGTAGAAAAGCAGCCGGAACTGCGTCTGATCACAGCCTGCGCCCACAATCTAATGATCTCCACTGCCTCTATGTGGCACAGGTTTTAAATAGGAAAGGAGATCAGTCCTGGGTGTTGAGTATCAAGTGGAGCTGGAGAGGAGTCGGGGTGGGGTGGGCATATTGGTCGGTTGGTTGTTGGAATTTTACATCCTGGCAACATCTAAGGTCATATCAGGATGGGTATCAACTTGTGACAGTGCACACTCATGGCGACTTTATAGTGCTGCCACTCTGGGAAATCAAACCACAATCACCATGACCCGATATCCCACTCAGTCGACACACTCAGTGTCCTGACACTGATCTAACCAGTCATTACCATATCCTATTAATCCCGAGCGCCAGGCTAGGAAGTGACAAGTATCAATTTTATAAGTCATGGGGGAAGGAGGGTCATATGGATTAAGGGAAGAACACCCAAGACTTGCTGACAGTTCTTAGCAATTGATTGTATTTCCAATTAATTATCGCAAGTAATTAGTGAACCATCAAGTCTAATCTAGATCGACAGACTTGGAGAATGGAGAATTGAAAATGGAGAATTGAAAATGGAGAAAATGGAGACTTGAAAATGGAGACTTGAAAATGGAGAATTGAAAATGGAGATTTGTAGAATTGAAATGGAGAATTGAAAATGGAGAATTGAAAATGGAGATTTGAAAATGGAGAATTGAAAATGGAGATTTGAAAATGGAGAATTGAAAATGGAGAATTGTAGAATTGAAAATTGAGAATTGAAAATGGAGATTTGAAAATGGAGAATTGAAAATGCAGAATTGAAAATGGAGATTTAAAAATGGAGAATTGAAAATGGAGATTTGAAAATGGAGAATTGTAGAATTGAAAATGGAGAATTGAAAATGGAGATTTGAAAATGGAGAATTGAAAATGGAGAATTGAAAATGGAGATTTGAAAATGGAGAATTGAAAATTGAGAATTGAAAATGGAGAATTGAGAATGGAGAATTGAAAATGGAGAATTGAAAATGGAGAATTGAAAATGGAGAATTGAAAATGGAGAATTGAAAATGGAGAATTGAAAATGGAGAAAATGGAGACTTGGGTCGGGTGGAGCGGTGAGAAAAGGTGGGTGGTGTTGTCGGTCCGGCATCTGGTGGTGAAGTGCCATCGGTGGGGGCGGCGAGCCGGAAGTGACGTCAGAGTAGGGAGGCCCGGGTACAAGCAGTGGCTACCAGCACGTGGGCGCAGGGGTGCCACCTGGAGTCACTTTCCAGCCACCTATATTTAAAAGGGGGAACTAAGTGGCATAGGTCGGGGTGGAGAGTTGGTGGGATCCCTGTGTGTCCCGTCTCGGTGCCGAATTACCCATGTTGCCTATGCAACATGCCCAATGAGGCATTGGTAGAACTGAATGTGTGATAAGGAATTGTGCTACATTCAATTCCTTTTTTTCCCCAGATATTTAATGAGAGTGTGTATTCACAATGTGTAATGCGAGTGTGGTAGGCAGCATTCCTCTTAGAGGACCGTCCCGATATAACCATATATATTGCTAGGACGTAAAACCCCAACAAACAACCGACAAGCAAACTCATCTAGGAGGAGACCTGTGTAGGTAGGCGGGTAGGTTGATTGCGTGAGCAGGTTCGGGAGCCTATGTAGTGCAATAGGTTTAAGTCACTCTGTAAGGATGATGTCGGACAGAATAGCCGAGTCGGTACGGTGCTGGCTTCCCATGCGAGAGGTCCGCTGAGCTATCTCTGGTAAGTCAAACCACTGATTTATAAAATTGGTAATTATCGCTCACCAGCCTGGCCCTCAGCACTGTTCGGATGGGGTAAGGACTATTTGCCTCAGTGTCACGATCATAATGGGGGTATCAGATCGTGGTACTGGCGACACGGTATCCTAGTGAGGCAACACTATTAAGTAGCCATGATTGTTCACTGTCACGAGTCGGAACCCTTCCAGATTTCAACCCAGATGTTGCCAGGACATAAAACTACAGTCTCCCATTTACTATTGTTAGTCTAAAAATACCGTTTTTGCCGCCCGGCAAAATACTACAATTTATCATATAAAAAGTGTCAGATGACCTTATAACCACATGAAAGTTTGGTTTAACCATACCGGAAGTGGCCTGGGCCCCGACAATTGTGTTTGGATTAACGGATAGTTTGGATTAACTGACTTTGTTTTAACCAACTTTTTTATATCATAAATCGTAGCAATTTCCCGGGCCGCCGAAAAAAGTTTGGATTAACCGACCGTTTGGTTTAACCAAGCTTGGTTTAACGGGGTTGTACTGTATCCTGGGTACATTTTGACAAAAGGAAGGTAGATTGAATCAGTACCAAACGATTTCAGCAACCACCTAGCACACCAGTCCTATGGTTATGTGATTTGGCATTACTCTCCTCACGGCATCGCGATGCATATAACCTTATGACGTCCATGTGGCTGTCGTTATCTTCTTGCCGAACTAACCAGGCACGGTGGCCGAATCGGTAGAGCGCCGGCCTCCCGTGCGGGAGATCGGGGGTTCGATTCTCGGTAGAGTCAAACCAATGACTTAAAAATTGATACCTGTCGCTTGCTAGCCTGGCACTCGGCATTATTCGGATAGTGAAAGAACTGGCTAGCTCAGTATTAGGATAATGTGACTGAGTGGGATATCAGGTCATGGTGCTGGCAGTCTGATTTCAGAGTGGGGCAGCACTATAAAGTCACCATGAGTGTGCACTGAAATAAGTCGGTGCCCATTATGTTAAGACCTTAGATGTTACCAGGACGTAACACTCCAACAACCAACCAGTTCTTGCGGAACTGACTACGATGGTTGATGTAGGTCGACCTATCAGACACAAAAAAACACCCTCATAATGGCGATTAATAAAAAGAGGTACATTATTAAGGCAATTTAAAAAAAAAAAAAAAAAAGAAGAATACCCCAACATCTGCATCCCCTGAGATGCATCAGTGTTCTTTAATCTGGTGTGGGTTGATGCCCCGAGGTAGAAAAGCAGCCGGAACCGCGTCTGATCACAGCCTGCGTCCACAATCTAATGATCTCCACTGCCTTTATGTGGCACAGGTTTTAAATAGGAAAGGAGATCAGTCCTGGGTGTTGAGTATCAAGTGGAGCTGGAGAGAAGTCGGGGTGGGGTGGGCATATTGGTCGGTTGGTTGTTGGAATTTTACATCCTGGCAACATCTAAGGTCATATCAGGATGGGTATCAACTTGTGACAGTGCACACTCATGGCGACTTTATAGTGCTGCCACTCTGGGAAATCAAACCACAATCACCATGACCCGATATCCCACTCAGTCGACACACTCAGTGTCCTGACACTGATCTAACCAGTCATTACCATATCCTATTAATCCCGAGCGCCAGGCTAGGAAGTGACAAGTATCAATTTTATAAGTCATGGGGGAAGGAGGGTCATATGGATTAAGGGAAGAACACCCAAGACTTGCTGACAGTTCTTAGCAATTGATTGTATTTCCAATTAATTATCGCAAGTAATTAGTGAACCATCAAGTCTAATCTAGATCAACAGACTTGGAGAATGGAGAATTGAAAATAGAGAATTGAAAATGGAGAAAATGGAGACTTGAAAATGGAGACTTGAAAATGGATAATTGAAAATGGAGAAAATGGAGACTTGAAAATGGAAACTTGGAAATGGAGAATGAAAATGGAGAATTGAAAATGGAGAATTGAAAATGGAGAATGAAAATGGAGAATTGAGAATGGAGAATTGAAATGGAGAATTGAAAATGGAGAATTGAAAATGGAGAATTGAAAATGGAGAATTGAAAATGGAGACTTGAAAATGGAGAATTGAAAATGGAGAATTGAAAATGGAGAATTGAAAATGGAGAATTGAAAATGGAGAATTGAAAATGGAAAATGGAGAATTGAAAATGGAGAATTGAAAATGGAGAATTGAAAATGGAGAATTGAAAATGGAGAATTGAAAATGGAGAATTGAAAATGGAGAATTGAAAATGGAGAATTGAAAATGGAGAATGGAGAATTGAAAATGGAGAATGGAGAATGGAGATTGAATGGAGAATGGAGAATTGAAAATGGAGAATTGAAAATGGAGAATTGAAAATGGAGAATTGAAAATGGAGAATTGAAAATGGAGAATTGAAAATGGAGAATTGAAAATGGAGAATTGAAAATGGAGATTTGAAAATGGAGAATTGAAAATGGAGAATTGAAAATGGAGAATTGAAAATGGAGATTTGAAAATGGAGATTTGAAAATGGAGAATTGAAAATGGAGATTTGAAAATGGAGAATTGAAAATGGAGATTTGAAAATGGAGAATTGAAAATGTAAAATGGAGAATTGAAAATGGAGATTTGAAAATGGAGATTTGAAAATGGAGAATTGAAAATGGAGAATGGAGAATTGAAAATGGAGAATGGAGAATTGAAAATGGAGAAGTGAAAATGGAGAATTGAAAATGGAGTTGAAAATGGAGAATTGAAAATGGAGAATGGAGAATTGAAAAGGAGAATTGAAAATGGAGAATTGAAAATGGAGAAGAGAAAATGGAGACAATGGAGAATTGAAAATGGAGAATTGAAAATGGAGAAAATGGAGACTTGGGTCGGGTGGAGCGGTGAGAAAAGGTGGGTGGTGTTGTCGGTCCGGCATCTGGTGGTGAAGTGCCATCGGTGGGGGCGGCGAGCCGGAAGTGACGTCAGAGTAGGGAGGCCCGGGTACAAGCAGTGGCTACCAGCACGTGGGCGCAGGGGTGCCGTGCCACCTGGAGTCACTTTCCAGCCACCTATATTTAAAAGGGGGAACTAAGTGGCATAGGTCGGGGTGGAGAGTTGGTGGGATCCCTGTGTGTCCCGTCTCGGTGCCGAATTACCCATGTTGCCTATGCAACATGCCCAATGAGGCATTGGTAGAACTGAATGTGTGATAAGGAATTGTGCTACATTCAATTCCTTTTTTTCCCCAGATATTTAATGAGAGTGCGTATTCACAATGTGTAATGCGAGTGTGGTAGGCAGCATTCCTCTTAGAGGACCGTCCCGATATAACCATATATATTGCTAGGACGTAAAACCCCAACAAACAACCGACAAGCAAACTCATCTAGGAGGAGACCTGTGTAGGTAGGCGGGTAGGTTGATTGCGTGAGCAGGTTCGGGAGCCTATGTAGTGCAATAGGTTTAAGTCACTCTGTAAGGATGATGTCGGACAGAATAGCCGAGTCGGTACGGTGCTGGCTTCCCGTGCGAGAGGTCCGCTGAGCTATCTCTGGTAAGTCAAGCCACTGATTTATAAAATTGGTAATTATCGCTCACCAGCCTGGCCCTCAGCACTGTTCGGATGGGGTAAGGACTATTTGCCTCAGTGTCACGATCATAATGGGGGTATCAGATCGTGGTACTGGCGACATGGTATCCTAGTGAGGCAACACTATTAAGTAGCCATGATTGTTCACTGTCACGAGTCGGAACCCTTCCAGATTTCAACCCAGATGTTGCCAGGACATAAAACTACAGTCTCCCATTTACTATTGTTAGTCTAAAAATACCGTTTTTGCCACCCGGCAAAATACTACAATTTATCATATAAAAAGTGTCAGATGACCTTATAACCACATGAAAGTTTGGTTTAACCATACCGGAAGTGGCCTGGGCCCCGACAATTGTGTTTGGATTAACGGATAGTTTGGATTAACTGACTTTGTTTTAACCAACTTTTTTATATCATAAATCGTAGCAATTTCCCGGGCCGCCGAAAAAAGTTTGGATTAACCGACCGTTTGGTTTAACCAAGCTTGGTTTAACGGGGTTGTACTGTATCCTGGGTACATTTTGACAAAAGGAAGGTAGATTGAATCAGTACCAAACGATTTCAGCAACAACCTAGCACCCCAGTCCTATGGTTATGTGATTTGGCATTACTCTCCTCACGGCATCGCGATGCATATAACCTTATGACGTCCATGTGGCTTTTGACAAAAGGAAGGTAGATTGAATCAGTACCAAACGATTTCAGCAACAACCTAGCACCCCAGTCCTATGGTTATGTGATTTGGCATTACTCTCCTCACGGCATCGCGATGCATATAACCTTATGACGTCCATGTGGCTGTCGTTATCTTCTTGCCGAACTAACCAGGCACGGTGGCCGAATCGGTAGAGCGCCGGCCTCCCGTGCGGGAGATCGGGGGTTCGATTCTCGGTAGAGTCAAACCAATGACTTAAAAATTGATACCTGTCGCTTGCTAGCCTGGCACTCGGCATTATTCGGATAGTGAAAGAACTGGCTAGCTCAGTATTAGGATAATGTGACTGAGTGGGATATCAGGTCATGGTGCTGGCAGTCTGATTTCAGAGTGGGGCAGCACTATAAAGTCACCATGAGTGTGCACTGAAATAAGTCGGTGCCCATTATGTTAAGACCTTAGATGTTACCAGGACGTAACACTCCAACAACCAACCAGTTCTTGCGGAACTGACTACGATGGTTGATGTAGGTCGACCTATCAGACACAAAAAAACACCCTCATAATGGCGATTAATAAAAAGAGGTACATTATTAAGGCAATTTAAAAAAAAAAAAAAAAAAGAAGAATACCCCAACATCTGCACCCCCTGAGATGCATCAGTGTTCTTTAATCTGGTGTGGGTTGATGCCCCGAGGTAGAAAAGCAGCCGGAACCACGTCTGATCACAGCCTGCGTCCACAATCTAATGATCTCCACTGCCTCTATGTGGCACAGGTTTTAAATAGGAAAGGAGATCAGTCCTGGGTGTTGAGTATCAAGTGGAGCTGGAGAGGAGTCGGGGTGGGGTGGGCATATTGGTCGGTTGGTTGTTGGAATTTTACATCCTGGCAACATCTAAGGTCATATCAGGATGGGTATCAACTTGTGACAGTGCA
>JASIRB010002401.1:0-57416 GCA_030323885.1 Branchipolynoe longqiensis | reverse complement strand
ATTTCTGACATAAGCCATCGCTGTGGTGTTATCCGTAAGGATACATACATTATGTTTCGGTACTTTAACAAGGCTGGTTAAACCTAAGTAAATAGCTCTTAATTCTAAAACATCAATATGATCAGAAATTTCAGATTCTAGCCATCTTCCTCCTGTTGCTACATCATTGCGATGTGCCCCCCAACCTTGCAGTGACGCGTCAGTTGTAACTGTAGTGCTGGGTTCACCCATTCTAATGGGATTGGGAGACTTATCAAAGTGACTCAGCCACCAAGTAATGTCGGCTAGTCCGTTTTCAGAATACAAATTTTCTTTACAAAATTACCCTTTGCTCTGGCCAAAGCTAGATTTTTGTCAATTTCCAGGGACTTAACGTGTGCGCCGCCATATAAAATAGCGGGGGTGTACGAAATCATTATACCGATTAACACTGCCACCTCTCTTATCTTTGGCCTAGATGTGTCTAACAGCTGTATCGTTGTGTCCCGAAACTTATCTTTCTTTTGCTGTGTAAGTGACACGGTCATAGCCGTTGTGTTTAAAATGAAACCTAGACACTTAAGCTCCTTAGTAGGAGAAAAAACGGATTTCTTATCATGTATGAAAAAACCCAACTTTGAAAAAAGTTGACATAAATCTTGAACGGCGAGCTCACATTGTGTGAAAGATTGTCCCATAATGAAAGAATCATCAATGTATGGAAACATGCAATGACCAAGTTTTGCCATTCCTGAAAAAACTGGTTTCAATAATTTAGTAAAAAGGCGTGGTGCACACGCCAAACCATTTGGTAGGCAGGTAAATTAAAAAAGCTGCCCATTCCAGACAAATCTTAAATATTTGCGATCTAATTCCTGAATAGGTACGGTATAGTACGCATCTCTTAAATCTACACTCGCTAGCCAACAATCTGGGGTAATCAAATCTCGAGCTGTTTCTAAGGAAAACATTTTGAAATGTTGGTATTCAATGATTTCATTTAATTTAGTTAAATCTAAGATCATTCTTATGGTCCCATTGGGTTTAGGTGTGGAGAAAATATTTGAAATGAATTCACCTTTAGTATGTTTTACTCTTTTGATAATGCCTTTGGCTTCAAAAATAATTACTTGTTCATTAAGTTTATCTCTTTCTTCCGAATTGAATTTATATGGAAAAGGTGCTCTTTTCTGGACAGGTAATTGTGTGAAAGGAATTTTATTGCCTTTAATTATTCCAAGAACCTCTGGGTTTGTAGTTATTTCTTGCCATTGAAGTAAATAATTAGCAATGTTGCCAGCTTTAAACTTGCTTACGTAAGTTTGTGTTTCCTCGGTGACCATTTCAGGGCCAGGAGGCTGAATTGTTTGTGTGGCGTTTTCTACTTGTTCCCTGGCTTGGGGAACTGTGGTTTGGGAACAAAATCCCTTCTGTAACCGTGGTTGTCGTTCCAGTTTGAGGGTTGTCTGTCGCCTCGACCTCTTCCCCTCTGGCTGTATCCGAAGGATGGTCCGCCCCTGAACGGCCTTCCTCCTCGTCTGTAGCGAAAATCCGTCCGGGTTCGCCTGAACCCGAGGGGGTTTTGGAATTTACGGCCTTTCTGTTCCGTGTTCTTGGCACTCTTATTGTCTACTTCTACTTGCTTGTAAAGGTAGGCGAGCTGACCCCCGAACATTTTGGACTTGTCCAGAGGTTTGCCTTTGATGGGGGTTGGTCCCGAATACACAGTGTATTCCTTGCCGTCATTATCCATCACTTTCTTTGACCTGGCGACTTCTTTCCCAGCGTCTGTAGTGACGGATTTGAACACGTTTTCGAACCTGCGATGCGTCATGTAGTTGCTCGCCGCAGCGAGCAAGGCAATGCCCCTGTCCATTACACGGGCCAAAGACGAGAACTTATTCTCGGTTTGCATGCGGTTAGCGACCGGGATAATCGAAGTCAAAGACCCCAAAACTGCCTTATGGATTAAACATAGGGCAGTTTCGTAGCGGCGACGTTCGTCTGAAAGATGGATGCCAGCAGCCATCTCCTTACTAACCGTTGCGGGGATACCTTTGATCCCGGAAATCTGCTCGGTCAAATTGTTAATGACCTCAGCCGGTTTGAAGGTGGTAAAGTGGCCATTAACAGTTTTTCTCATCATGGTTGTAGTACGAACCTTCTTTGCCTTCTTTTTGGTAATTTTCTTACCGACCTCAGTGCCTATTTTGGCGTAAACCCCAGCGCGTTCCGTGTCGGAATCTGAGTCTGTGGATGACGAGTCATCTGACGAGTCCGAGGACGAGTCTTTCTTCTTCTTTTTCTTAGATTTCTTGGCTCTTTTAGCGTTAGACTCCTTGGTGAATTCATCACCCGAGCTGCTCACTGTGCGGCGTTTCTTGCTGCGCGCTTTCGGTTTCGTAACCTCAGTGGCCGAAAGCGTATCTTCCTCAAAAATCTTCCCAATCCTCATCAGGGATTTGGGAAGGGCCCGAAAAGGAATGGGCCTGGAATTGTCGCATCTTTTCTTCCATCGTTTGTGCCATCTTTTCCTCCCAACCTTTAGGTTGAGGTGGTTGGTCACTGTCCCGGTCGGACGTCTGGGCCCCGGGCTGTGGGGACGGCGGAGCCGTAGCAGCTGGTGACGAATCGTAATCCGGAGGGGCAATGCCCACTGCTGCCGCAGGCGGCTTATTCCGCCGAGTGGCCATCGGTTTCTGTAACGACAAATGGGTGTTACTTAAACCGGAATCATCTCAACTACACAATGTGTAAACCAGTAAACTGGGTTGAGGTATAAGGTACAGAGCTACGTGTATTACAACGTTTCAGTACAGGCGTGAAGCTAAAGTTTGCCGTAGGTGCATGGTAACGAAACCAACCAAACTTGGGCAGTCGATCCTTAGATCGCTCACTCTCTCTGTTCCGTACACTTCTCCCACCCGCGGCTACAACGCCAGCAAGTTGGAGAAAATATTACGAAACTCGGAGGTTCACCTTAAAACCGGTCTGGGGTGTCTATAAAAGACACCCAGAAGCATCCCCAACATCATCCTCTATTAGGATCCGGGAGAATTTTCTTAGGAAATGAGCAACTCGGGTTACCATTTCTCCCTGTCTCAAAAACAGGTTTCGATAGAACAAAGGACTATCGGTTTCGTTCGTGCCAGCGGCACCCAGTGTTTTATCCTCAAGTTAAAAAACACGAACAAAGTCCAAAAGGGACCTGAGAAAGTTCTGAACTTTCATAATGTGATGCTATAATGCATCATACACCATTTAAACTAAGTTTCCATTACTTACTTCGTGAAAAGTAGTCTTAGTAGATAAATCCTGTTGGAGCAACTCACAAACGTCCTCCCGTTGTGAGTCACTTATGCTAATTGCTGGACCCGGATGTGCTTCCTTCTCCCTAGCCTGCGGCTAGCCAGAGGCGGTATACCGAGGTAAAATAGATATATATATATATATTATATTTTATATATAACTTAATTGTTTAATTATCATATAATATATATGCAACATGTTGTTCATTCTCCCCCCCCCCCCCCCCCCCCGACTTCCCCGTTTGCTGCACATGTGGTATTGTATTTGCTATCGAATCCTATTGTCCTCATAATCATATGGTACAGCGTTATTTGACAGAATAGATTTAGTTTATTTGTTTGTTTTACTCCTAGCAACATCTAAGGTCATATCAGGATGGTTATCGACTTGTGACATTGCACACTCATGGTGACTTTATAGTGCTGCCCCACTGGGAGACCAGGCCACCAACACCATGACCTGATATCCCACTCAGTCACATTATCCTGACACTGAGCCAACCAGTCCTTGCCTTACCCTAATAATGCCGAGCACCTGGCTAGGAAGTGGCAAGTATCAATTTTTAAGTCATTGGTTTGACTCGACCAGGGTTCGAACCCATGATCCCATGGTCTACCAGCACGGGAGACGGACGCTCTAATTCATTCGGCCAGCAGAATAGAAGCAAAGACCCTATAATTATTGGGTCTTTGATAGAAGATGATAGCCTTTAAGTTTAAGCCATTGTATTAACCACTGCATTAAAGTTGCATTGTCTGGCAGTTTTGAGTTTCAGCCATGCTTTTAATTAGATTGATTATTATAATCTACCATTCTTTAGTTTAAAGTAATTTCTATTATTAATGGCTAACTTTGGAGGTAACTCGGAGTGAAATTGTGAGATTCGGCCCTATTTTCACTGCGCATCAAATATACGGTATGTGACCCGAGCTCCCGAGACATCGAGAGCCTAGCTTGATTCCCTGTCACAGTCGCATATACTTTAGGCTTGGCGCAAAGCATTACGTCATCGGGACCAGTGTAGATGCTCTGCGCGTGTGCTACGCTACGGTGGAGTCGTCAAGGGGTTAAGCCATGAGCCATCAATATACGGTTATATTGTGCAATAACTATGTACCACTACCAGCATCTCACTTTGATACTAATGATAGTTTTATTTGAATCATGTATGTTTCGGGAATGTAAATATCGATCCCAAAATAGATGCCGGGATTTGTATATGTTATACGCTTAATGGAAAAACTTATGTACAAAAGAGTTTACCAATTTCTTAACAAATATTATACAAATACCAATTTGGATTTAGAGAGAATCGCTCAGCAATAATGGCCCTGACTGAAATCTTAGACAATATACTACAAGACCTTGAAAATGGGAAACATGTTGCAGGAGTCTACTAATACCCCAGTCACACGAGAGGCAGCTTTCGCCGCCAACCTCCCTACGCCCAAAAGGACGCCAACCACCCAGCGTTCCATTCGATATATTGATTCAAATACATTTTAGGCGCCATGTCGGCACCAGGTCGGTGCCAGGTCGGAGCAGACCACGCGGTGACTGCAGCATCGCATGTGTTGGTACCAACCTAGGGCGGCGCCAGGGCGCCAACCATTTTGAATGGCGCCGCCGGAACAGGGCGTAAGGAGGTTGCAGGTGCAGCAGCAGCAACCTCCTTGCGCCCAAAATTTCCGAAATGGACGCTGGGAGGTTGGCGTCTTCGCGGCGACAGCACTCAATGAGGGCATAGGGAGGACGCAAGGAGGACGTTTTGACGTCGCGAATCGATCGGAAGCGAACGCAGGCCTCGTGTGACTGGGGTATTAGACCTGAGCAAAGCATTTGATGCCGTAGACCATGACATCTTACTCTCGAAACTCAGGCACAACAGAATTCGAGGCCAGGGACTTAAATGGTTTGAGAGTTACGTAAGCAATAGAAAGCAATTTACATATAGAAACGGTAAATGATCCAAGCTAAACTCAGTCAGCCATGGTGTTCCCCAAGGTTCTGTCCGGGTACCTCTCCTATTTATGATCTACACAAATGATATAGTCAACTGTACAAAGCAAGATGTCAAAACATGGTTAATTGCAGATGATACCAATGGCTTCATAACCTCAAATTCACCCAAACAACTAAAACATTCAATTAAAACATTCCTTTCAGATATATTTACATGGTGCAGTGATAACAAATTAACAGTAAACCTGAACAAAACATGCTACACAATATTTAAAAGCAGAAGTGCAACCATTCCTGATTACCTAAACAACATAAAGATAAACAATAACACAATAAAAAGAGTCCCATCTGTGAAATACCTTGGTATAATTCCAGATGAAAACCTCAACTGGGATGAACATATTGATAACTTAAATAATTCAATCATTAAAACAGCTAACTCATTAAAAATAATCAGACGATGGGTACATGAGGAAAATAAAAAATTACTATACTATGCATATTTTTGCTCCAAAATTCAGTATGGTATAGAACTGTATTTATTGGAGAGCCAAGTTATCAACCCTAAAAAAGGTACAGACACAACAAAACAGAGCCTTGAAAATACTGTATAGCAAAGACAATTTCACCCCAACTAAATCACTTCATAAAGACCTGGACTTACTTATGGTGACTGACATTTATAAAATATACATTGCAAAATTTGTTTACAAGCAAAAGAATGGCCTCCTCCCTGAAATATTTGATAATCTCTTCAAAGAAAACAATCAGTTCCATTTCCATAACACACAACAGATAAATAACATACATCACAAACACACTAGAAATGAATATGGCAAAGTAACAACTGAAAACCAAGGAACCAATATCTGGAAGTCAATACCAGTAGAAATCAGTAAAGAATATAATAGGGCATAGTTGTCATAAACTAGTCGCATAATTTAAAATATCAAGTGGCTATGGCAAAGAACATAAAATGTACCCCTATTAACATATATGCAAAATAACTACTGATACTGCATATAAGTACATGAATCCATGACACAATATACATATAATATTCCTATCATTACTTTGGTTTTTACTACCTGTGAAGATATGCATCAATATCTCATCATAATCATTAGTTAAAAATGTAGCTTAAGTTTAATCATCTGTTACTGTCATCACTTGTTCATTCACATCATGGAGACCAGCTAGATAAGCATTGGTTTTCTGGGATGCTTTGTCTGGAAGGAATTTGTATGCATTTATTCTATCACCTCAGTCTATTGTAAAGATACCTAACAGAGAGTTACAATACAAGAATTGAATTGAATTGAATGCCTTGATGGTGTATGGGCTTAATGCCTTGGTGACTGCGCAGAGTGGTGCACGTCGCGAGGAGGAACACCTACACTGGTCCCTCCCTACATGGCTTCCGTATATGGTCCGATGACATAATGCTTTTATGGTCTACGCGATCGTGGTGGGGAACCAAGCTATCGAGAGCCCTGCTTGTGCATCTGTGCACTTAGTCATGTTTGTGTACCTTTAAGCGCACACAATTTGTAGATAATTGTGTGCAGGTGCTGCTCACCTGTGATTACTCCAAAGGTGATGAAGAGGGTGTGAATGTCGCCAGCAAAGCCACTGAGTGCAAGTCCCAGTGAAGATATGATGCCGCCAATGAATACGGAGAATCGGCAGCTGATGTTGTTAATCAGGAGACTCGACAGGGGACCTGGAAAACATGTAGTGAGTAGAGCTTAGGATTTCAAAACTAAAATAATTAGGCCAAACAAAAGAAAATTGGTAATCGTCCCCGCCCATGCTTGAAAAATCGCCCGCCGCTGAATTAATTTTTTTTAACTGTTAAAAATGCGTTGGGCTGCCAGCAATTCAACGTTCCTATAAACTTTTAAGTCATTGGTTTGACTCGGCCAGGGTTCGAATCCAGGAGTTCGAATCCCACGACCTACCAGAACGGGAGGCGGACTGTCAACTCATTCGGCCATCGCGTTTGGTTATATATTAAGCCTACATCACAAATTAAAAATTAAAATAAAAACCGCCCGTCTGACCCTGTCTTTTATTTCGAAAGGACAATCACCATTATTTTTTTTTAATTGGACTGATCTAGATATGATTCCACAGATCTAACTTAGATGCTGGTGCACTTATTAAACATGTATTACTGTATTGAAAGGAGCACTGAGTCAATTTAATAAAAACCTGTTAGAACTGAAGCCTATGGTGTCAGAGTTTTGATGTGGTTGCCAAAATTAAGTTTGCCTGATTGCAACTCAAATCCTTTTTTTTGGGGTTAAATTAGTAATTTAAATTGAAAGTTACTTCAAACTAAAGTGAAGTGGATTATAACAATCACTCTTCTATATTTATCTTTAAAGGTGCCAGAAACTCAAAACCATTAGCCTCATAAGTAACTGGCCTCCCACTGCCACCATGTAAAAATATATCACTTTAAAGGTCTAATTTATTAGTTTAACCAGAGGAATCTGCAATTATTTATCGTTACTTACAGAAGACACACAAATGACTAAGACAATCCTATTTGATATGTGCAGGAATCACTTTATAATAATTATATGCTGCAGGTGCCTTGCTCTATTACATTAGCAGGGATGAAAGATCTCCGCGATTGCACGGATTTCCGGGATTTTTCAATCCCGCAGCACCATCAGCGTATACTAATATGTGGTGATGATCCTGCAGCACTATCAGCGTACACTACTAATATTAATAAATTCTCCAAGCATCGCAGCACTATCAGCGTACACTACTAATACATGCTTCAAATGGTGCAGCACTTTCAGCGTATACCAATATATATGAAACCCGACTTCCGGAAAATTTCCGCGATTCCCTGACAATGCTAAACCAATGGGAGAATATCAACATTTCCGCTTTTTTTCCCGGAGAGCACTTTCATCCCTGCATTAGTTGTTGATACACCCCAAACCTTGGTGGGCTTATTTGGGTGGTGTTACTACGACAAAGATACAATGGTGTGTGTTATCATTATCTGCACAGATTACAGCCACAGATGGAGTCTACTTTATGTGTGCTGAGGGCTCAAGGCACTGCTAGTATTATAAAGCTTGTAATCTCTGAACAGATTATGGAGTGTGTGTCCTATCTAGCAAGGGATCTCCTGTTATAATGTACTGGAGATTGCTCCATGGCCTAATAAGTGTCACTGTACAACCAGTAACTTCAGGTGCTATAAAACCAACTGTACGCCAAGCCTCTGGGCTCATTCACTCCCTTGACTCAGAGTCACAGCAGATACACTTATCATCTGACAATGCTAATTCCCGAACCACACTGGGAATGCTGAGACATGTGAGACTGGTTATAGTTGGTTGGTTGTCGAGTTCCTTTGTTGGTGAATGTTTGTGACTTTGAATAAATGCACATTCTACTACCGTCAATCCTTTGTGACTTTGCTTCCTTCCTTTCTATGATTTAGTTTGATGAGTATATAACAGGCAATTTGATTAACCACCATGGTTAATTACCTACCCACCTTATTACATTTAAGTAAAGTAACTGCATGTGATCAAGCAGTTATTTTTCAACCAGAAGAGACAGACGTGGTAGCCGAATCGATAGAAGACAGGCTTCCTGCACGGAAGATCGAGAGTTCGATTCCCAGTTGAGTTAAACCAATGACTTATCAAATTGATACTTGTCGCTTCCTGGCCTAGCGCTCGGCATTAATAGGATAGAACAATGACTGGTTAGCACAGTATCAGGATAATGTGACTGTGTGGGATATTGGGGCAGGTTGCTGGCAGCCTGGTCTCTCAGTGCGGCATCACTATGAAGTCACCATGAGTGCATACTGCCACAGAAGAAGAAGATTGTTTTATTTAATGATGCCTCTCGAGCGCATTGATTTTCGTATCTTTGGCTATTGGACGTAAAAAATATGGTCATTCTGACATCCTCGTTGGAGGAACCCCACTTCCACCACATCTCTTTCTGATAACCAGCAAGGGGTCTTTTATATGCACTTTCCCACATACAGGACAGCACATACCACAGCCTTTGATGAACCAGTTGTGGACCATTGGTTGGAATAGAAAATATCCTAAACTGCAAATGGGTCCACTGAAAATGATCGATCGGATGATCAAGAGCTTCACAGGTGAACTCGCTACTGTCTGAGCTACATCCTGCTCCCGCACACTCTCACAATTCGGTACCCATCCTGATATAACCTTAGATATTGCCAAGACGTTGAGCTCCAATAAACAAAAAACAAACAAAAAAAACAAGCCAACAGCAGGGACTCTGAGAGAAATTTTGCAAGGCGGAACATGACTGCTTTGGGGACCTCTGGGGCAAGCTGAGGGGGCCCTTCAAAGACTCATACTATGACTCATAGTATGAGTCTTTTAAGGACCAAGGAGAGCCAAGAAGGCGGCCTATGAGTCATAGGCCCCCTTCTTGGCTCTCCGGGTCGCTGGACCGATGTACCGGCTGACCCCCCCCCCCCTCTCATAGCGTGAGCGGGGGGGGGGTCAATTATCATTTGCGGCCTTCTGCTGTCTGGCATCCCATATCCTGCCAGCCACGTCCGCTTTCCACAGCCAGAAATACAGAATCTATAGGTCAACAAACATAATTATATCCACTAGATAATTATTTTACCCTATTTAATCAATTTTTAAATCTAAAAAGTTAGTGATTTAAAATAGAAATTACTGGAAACTAAAGTACCGGACGTGGTGGCCTAATCGGTAGAGGGCAGGCCTACCATGCGGGAGATTAGGAGTTTGATTACCAGTCGAGTCAAACCGTTGACATACTCAATGTATACTTGTTGCCTCCTAGCTTGGTGATCGGCATTAATAGGACAGGGCAAGAACTGGTTAGCTCAGTGTCAGGATAATGTGACTGAGTGGGATATCCGGGTCATGGTGCTGACAGCTTGATTTCCCAGTGGGGCAGCACTATAAAGTTGCCATGAGTGTGCACTGTCACAAGTCGGTACCCATCCTGATATGACCTTAGATGTTGCCAGGACGTAAAATTCCAACCAACCAACAACCAATCCAATCCAAATTCAAACTAAAGTAAGGTGTATTGTATTTGTAACAATCACTCAAAAAGTGACAGAAACTCGAAACCATCGGACTATGAAACTTATATATGGGGACTTCTGGGGCATTCTGGGCTTCTGGGGGTGTATATAATATATAGAGCGAGGTAAATATTGCGGTCACTCGTCTAGAGTATTGCAATGTCCATCCGACATTTAGGAACAAGGGTTGTGTGACAGACCCATTGATATTGATACCATATAGATGGTATATATGATAATGGCATGAATCTGTAATAATGGTCCGATTTCGTAGATAACAATAGCAGTAAAATACTTAAGCAACACATATGTAGATGTTATTAAGCTATTGGATGATTGTACCTGTGCTAAAAGAGGGCATGAGTACTAAGAGTAGGCCATACTTGCTACCATCTCGAGATAGACGTCCCCAAATCGAAGCTGCTCAAATTCTCCCTCAGTGAATAGCACAATGGCTAGAGGCACTTGACTTTTGGGGTGGTTTGTAACCTTACGACGGTTACTGGTTGCAGAACTGCAACATTTATAGAGAGGCTCCGATAAATCGGCCCAATCTTTGGTTGAAGATTAAACTTCAGTAGGGAGTGTTGTCGAAGCTGGGAACATCGTTACAATGTTGTAACGGCGAAGTGTTGAGGTGGCCTCGAATCTCTTCGGTCCGGCAGTAGTTGGCACTTGTATCCAGTCGACAACAGCAGGGGTTTCGAGGAAGGGCCGGTAAAGATGGGTGTAGCGGTGGTTCCAGCAACGAAAACAAAGCGAGAGAAAACGTAAAGGTACAGGGCCCCACCCAAGCACACAACTCCCCTGGTCAGGGGAAGGAGTATGCCTGGGAGAAAGAAAAAAAGGGTAGAGTATAGGAAAGAGAAATGAGGAGAGTTGAGTCAAAGGATTGTGTCTATTTGCTCTATGGTGACCAACCAGCGAGCCATAGACACGGACAGAGTAAGAATAGAAAGTGAAATGCCGGCGGGCTCCTCCTGGAACTCTTTTCAGACATATCAAGGAGGAGCAAGGCCGGCGGAAAGGAGATAGAGAGAGGTGTGGACAGAGTGCGGTCCGGATAGCAAGTGTCTGGGCTGGAGGCAGCAGCAGGCCCGGGTTATAAGGGCCAGGGAAGGGTGGGAGGAGAGGGGGGGGGGGGCATTACGTAACCCAACGCTTCGTGGCGAATCAAACGCAATGTACACATTACGACCAATGGCCGGATGCTCTTTACATTCACATTATATGTTGGTTGGTTGGTTGTTGGAGTTTTAGGTTCTGGCAATATCTAAGGTCATATCAGGATGGGTACCGACTTGCGACAGTGTGTGCCTATGGTGGCTTTTTAGTGCGGCCCCACTGGGAAATCAGTGCACTGGCACCATGACCCAATATCCCACCCAGTCACATTATCCTGACACTGAGCTACCCAGTCTTTGCCCTGTCCTATTAATGCTGAGCGCCAGGCTCGGAAGCGACAAGTAGCAATATTTAAGTCATTGGTTTGACTCGACCGGGAACCGAACTCCTTATTTTCCGCACGCGAGGCACGCACTCTACCGATTAGGCCACCGCGCCCGGTGGTTACATAGGCTACTAGAGGTTTTTGTTGTTTGGGGGCGGGGTGGGGCTAGATGTTGACGACAAACGTGACAAAGTCACGACAAATGCGCACCAGCTGCACCCGGGCGTGCTAACCCGCTGCCCCGTGGTCCAGTCGCGTCCCTCAACGCTGCGCGCACTGGCGCGTTGACAGTTTGTTAGACGGGCACGTCACGTCACGT
Organism: Branchipolynoe longqiensis; assembly: GCA_030323885.1. Classification (NCBI taxonomy): domain Eukaryota; kingdom Metazoa; phylum Annelida; class Polychaeta; order Phyllodocida; family Polynoidae; genus Branchipolynoe; species Branchipolynoe longqiensis. Next base: position 45,305 of record JASIRB010002401.1, on the reverse strand, counting down.
CCCCAAGTAAAACGCAGTGGAAAGTGGGGCTTGCAATGGAAGTGGGCGATAAAGGGGAATTATCTGAATCACCGCAGTCGTTTGTGGTCAACGCGGGTCAAGGGTGCCTGCCGTTTCCCACGTGTTCACCCTTTAGATGCAGTACAACTACAAGTTAAAGTTGCATAATCCGATGGTTTTGAGTTCTACCATTTTTATGAAATTAATATATTAATTTGATTGTTATAATCTATTTTACTTTCATTTGGAGTAACGATTATTTTAAATGGCTAACCTTTTCATATATTAGGTCGATCATTACAATGTACCGGGGGTAGTTTATTTCAGTTTGAAGTAACTTTTATTTTAAATGGCTAACTTTAGAGATATTTAATCTATTTTGCCATGCACACCAAAACTCGGACACCATAGCCTTCTGCAATAACAGGTTCTATTACATTGACCCAGTATTCCCTTCTATGTGGCAACACATGCTTAAAGCTGCATAGTCCGATGAAATATCAAATTTTCAAAACCAAACCAATTATCTAGATTTGATTTTACATATCTAACTTAGATACTGATGAACTTATTAAGCATGTGTTTCTGCGTAGAAGGCAATACTGAGTCAATTTAATAGAACCTGTTACTGCAGAAGTCTATGGTCTCAAAGTTTTGGCAAGCTTGCCAAAACTAATTTTCTATGTTTGCACTCAAAATATCTTTAAAGTTTACCATTTAAAATATAAGTAGCTTTGACCTAATGTAAAGTAGATACTAGTGATCGATCTAATATATTTATCTCAGAAAAAATACAGAAATTCAAAACCATCAGACTATGCAACTTTAATAAGTGCATCAGTATCTAAGTTAGGTATGTAGAATCAAATCTAGATAATTGCTTTGGTTTTTAAATTGTGACGCTTCATCGGACTATGCAGCTTTAAAGGTGCATAGTCCGATGAAACCATACAACTTTTAAAATCAAAACATTTATCTAAATGTTATTCTACATATTTATCTTGAGCCATGTTTACAAGGGAGAGTTAAATCGCTTCATATAAATCGCCTTGCCTAGTTAGCCTCACATTCACCGTGTAAACACTCCGCTGAGGCGGATTAGGGCTGATTCGCCTCATCTAGTTTGCTTCATATAAACCATGTAGTTTATATGAATCGATTCAGCTGGTTCCCGGGCGGCGATAGTATAAAATAGTAGTGCTTGCCGGCTACAGGTGGAGCAGTAACTAATCGCTGGTGCCTGGCAGTGTTAGGGCCCGATTAGGCCGAAATCTATTAAATGCGATCATATTTAACAGAATTACATCCTCAAATAATGAAATTTAATTAAATTAACCTTAAATTCCAAGCGATATTAACATAGCAGCTCCATCGGCGTCGAATCGACGAGTGTAAACTAAACCAATAGTAGTGCTCGCCGGCTACAGGCGGACCTAAGGCTGCTGGTTCCCGGTCGCCGACAGACTTTCAAACTCGCTCATGTAAACGCACCACTACTTCGCTTCATATAAATCACTTTGTCTAATTCGCTTCACAATTGCCCGTGTAAACACGGCTTTAGATAGGCTAACTGGTGTACTTATTAAACATTTGCTGCTACCTCAATTTAATAGATCACGTTACTGCAGAAGGATAGCTAAAGTGTCAGAGTTTTGATGCGCTTGCTATTTGGCCTTATCTAGATACAATACTCACCCACGGCGCAGAGTATGCCGAAGTTGAGGCTCGATATCCACGCCGTCGCGCCCTTCCCGCCGCCAAAAGTCTCTAGAAATATCACGTAATACACGCCAGTCGAATAGGCAAACCCACAAGTGAAGAAAAGGCAAAAGCAGGCGGCGGCTGCAACTGCCCATGCCCAACCTGTATCCACGACCCGCAAGGGGGCGGCACTAATTCGGGCCTTGGTCATGGTCGAGTTGTCCCCGTTCCGACGAGCAGAGCAGTGGCAGCAGCACAGGGACAATGGTTGAAACACCGCATGGAGCAGGAAGTCGTGGTGGTTGGTAGCAGAGGCCTGGAAAAAAACGCCCATACATTAAAGCTGCGTAGTCATAACATTTTCAAAACCAAGACAATTACCTAGATTTGATGCTAGAAATCTAATAAAGCATGCAGTTTTTTTTTTAAAGGAAAAAGAATATCTAGATTTGAACCTACATATGTAACTTACACACTGGTGCACATATGAAGCATTTGTTGCTGCATGGAAGGGTTTGTTTGTTTGTTTGTTTGTTGTTTTACGTCATAGCAACATCTAAGGTCATATCAGGACGGGTACCGACTTTTGACAGTGTGCACTCATGGTGCTTTATAGTGCTTACTACTGGGACACCATGCTGCCAGCACCATGACCTGATATCCCACTCAGTCACATTATCCTGACACTGAGCCAACCAGTCCTTGCCCTATCCTAATAATGCCGAGCACCTGGCTAGGAAGTGACAAGTATCAACCTTTAAGTCATTGGTTTGACTTGACCAGGGCCCGAACCCACGATCCCATGGTCCACCAACATGGGAGACGGACGCTCCAACTCATTCGGCCATCCTGTCTGGTCCACATGGAAGGGCGTACTAAGTCAATTTAATAGAACCTGATACTGCTGAAGCTATGGGGCCAAAGTTTTGATAAACATACCAAAATTAATTTGGCATGTTTACACTTCAAATATCTCCCAAGTTTGTTATTCTAAATCAAATTTACTTCACACCAAGGTAACGTAGATTATAACTATCAATCTAATGTATTTATCTCCAAAAGTTGCAGAAACTCAAAATCATTGGACTAAGCTACTTTAACCACTTCTGGCCCGCCATGGGGGTTCAGAAGCCTGGGTAACTGATATCCTAGCTATTGACGGTAAATCCGAGATAGAGGCATATTCAAACTTGTAAAAGAAAAAAATGTCTAATCTACAATGTTATCTTTTTTTGTTGGTACATTAGTTGAAAAAGCAGGGGACAATTCAATCGCGGACAATTCGTCTTCCCCATTCCACTGCTCCTTGCCCTATCCGAGTAATGTCTGAACGCCAGGCTAGGTAGCGAAAAGCATCAATTTTTAAGTCAATGGTTTGATTCGGCCAGGATTTGAATCCGGGAGGTTTGAAACCCTCGACATACCAGAACAGGAGGCTGATGGTCAACCCATTCGGCCATCGTGTCTGGTAAAGCGTTTACTGAATTACTATAACTCCCAAGCCATAGCCTGTTTCATCAGTCACTAAAAGTACAATGTTTGTGTTTTCAATGTGTGAACTGGTCATAGCATAGTATTGTCGTACCCAGGGTGATGGAAATGGGAAATAGTGCACCTAGAGGAAGATTCGAACCCACACCTCTTGCAATTCTGGGATTAGCATGCTAACCATTACACTATCTACACACCCTGATGCAATCACCCTGAACAAATGTACGGATTTTCAGTTCCAGTTTGAATATTGGCAAAGAACATTATTATTCTCGGGAGAAGCAGTTGGGTACCGCTGCTATGTAACAGATAAGCAATGGGTGCCCACTCGCTTTGTGAGATAAGCGACTATGTGGAAATGTGATAACACATAGCGACCGAGATTGTGATGTGATGTTCATACTTAAGAGACAGTTATTAATTATTGAAATGTTCCCTTCATGCACCACAAAGAGTGCAATTGAAGGAGAGAAGCATTGATATATGTTTGTTGTAACTGTTGACGACTACCTGTTACCACTGGACAAGCACACCCAGCCCTTCTGCATATCTTAGGGACACCACCTGCAGTCAGGGTTGAGTGACAGCTGCCCCCTATTAGGGCGTCGCCCACCCAGGCTGTAGAGGGTGTCTGATTGGCTGGCTGTGTGAGTCCAGTCACCTGCATTCCTTATACCTGACACACAGACCCCACATGAAGCACTCTTGGAGGAGACTCCACTTTCTACACTCGAACTAACACTTTCTATTACAAAGACACTGAGCTGTGTGCAACAACCATTGGACTCCAGTTCAATGGGTTATAGGCACTGATTCTGATATACACCAGCAAGAGTCTTGAGGATCTGTGTGGGCAGTTGGTAAGGAGTGAGGGTGATATGTCACCAGTAGGTCAACAGGAGTTCATGCCAATATTGCACAACCTCTTCACTGTCAGTCTTGTGCGACTTGTCTTCCTTTCTTCCTTATGAGTTGTTGAGAGTAATCACAGGTGGGGACTGACACACAGTTGTCAGAACACGCCGGTGGAGCATAGTAATGTTTGCGGTTCAGACGGCCGAGTCCTGACTTATTACAACCCTGTACAGGCTTACCTGTCTATGTAACTCCTGGCCTGGGAGGTTAGTGCAGACTATTGCAATAATTAAATGGTAATTGATCTCAGATGTCATGGTATGCAGGTATTGCAATACCTCAAGGAGTTTGACGCCCCTGCCCTGCAGAGTTGTAAACCACTGCCTTGTGGTGCAGGTTCTTGACAGAACCAAAGGCTAAGGGAGCAAACCCTGAACAGAAAACCATGTCACTCTGGCATCATCAAGGGCGGTTGGTGTATGGAACTCCCAACATCTCCCGACCAGCCACTGCAGGGACAAATAGTTTTGCACCTGTCTGGACATGTTCTTGCCAGTGTGAGACCTCTATTTGCTCCCCTAGAGAGTGCCGCTGGTAACTTGCAAAAGCCAGCAGCACTTCAACACTTTTGCAGGCAGCTTTCATGAAATAAGCTAAGAGACATTAAAACCGACTCATGGACATCACTCTCACAGCAGAGAGCTAAATGGAGAGCAACAGTCAAGTAATGAAAGCAGTCTTTGTCACATCGTGACCAACAGCATGATGATGATTTCAGATTGGAACTAATCGAATATCAGATTGACCCAACTGGGCATGTTGCCTGGAATTGAAGTTGCACACACACAATGCCCACATCCAATCGCAAACCTTTCACTCTCCACCTCTGCAAATATACAATACCTCTCTCCATTCACATCAAACATATTTGACATGTCTGAAACTCTTGCTCTTACAGCACGCTCCCGCCTCCTGCAACACATCTACATCCTCAACATACAAGGATGTAGATGTAGATGAAATGGCTATATAAAGTCAATTTAATTCAATTAAAAAAAAATAATAAAAAAAAATAAAAATTGATTCTGGTAGGCGATGCAGGGAACCCCATCTTATTCACTGCTTAACTGTTGTTTATCATTCATGGTGAATGTAATGGAGAATAACTACATGAAGTACATTTTAAGTGATTTAACAAAAATATATATAAATAAATAAATAAGATCATATAAAATTGAAAAAATTGATTTATGTCATAGGCCTACACTGTGGGCACCATCATTCTGTTCAGTGCTTGGTTGTGTCTGGGAGTCTTTTCAGTACTACAGCGATGTCGATAACTGGTGCACAGGCAGGCGCAGCTGACACTGGGAACTCACAGGGTTGCTTACATGCTGCCAGTCTGGTGAAGAGCTCTCAGTAAGGTGACTATCTAATGCTGTCTAATGAGTTATTCCATTAATAACAGGGTGCTCTAATAATCACATGTTCATAGTGGAAGTTGTGAGTGGCAATTCATTCTTTCAATAACAGGGTCCCCTACAAGTCACAAATTGTGTGGTTGAGATTGTAATTAATTTGTAATATATAAACAAATTAAAAAGATAATTGTATTGATATTTCTATACTCTTTGCATTACAACAGTTAAACATGGCGAGTACTAGACAGAAACAGACAGATATGCAAAAGTTGTTTAATGACTGGGTGACAGCAGGTAAACAGTCAGGGGCTGTTAAGGCAGAGGATACAATTGAGCAATTATGGCCACTATATGCATTGCAGTTAGTACAGTCAAAGGACCCAGAGATGAGTATAGCTATTGGAAAAGATGTGGAGGACAGGAGACTGGATAGAAGCTTCAGGGAGAGAGAAAAGGCAGAGAAGAAGGCATATAGATCACTGCATGTCTATGGAAAAAGGATTGAGACGATAGATGGCCAAGATAAGAGTAAACTTAGGAAATGGTTGGAACAGATTAGTACAGCAAAGGAGGGTTCTAAAGCTATAGATGGAGATGTGATTGAGTTGGCAGTATCTAGTTCTACAGGATGCTTGCAACAGACTTTATTGGGAATTTTAAGGGAAGGATCGGATCCTGGATGGGAAACAGTGAGAGCAAAGGTGTCAAAGCTACTTCTCACCCAAGATGAGAGTTTATTTTTACAAAAAGAGTTGCGAAAAATGAAGCAGCTGGAAGGTGAGTCGGAGGCTGCATATTGCCAGAGGTACAAAGATGCACTTTACAAAGCATACAGTGCTGAGGAGATGGCACATGTCAATAAGAAAGAGTTAATCTCACAATTCACAGACTCATTGTCACCTGACTGGTACCTGGATTGTAATCTATAAATAAGGGTGCATGGCATGTGCACGCCCTCTCTCACCACTGCCACCAGCCAGCCCAGACTGTGTACATGTGTCGGTATCCATTTTAGTTTTGGGATTAAACCATGTGAGTACAATATTGTGTTTTTCTTGTGTGATACTTTTAGGTACTGAGCCCAACAAGTGATTTGGAAGTAGACTTCAATAACATCAAATTTCTGAGATACACAAACTTTAAAAAAAAAAAAACAACAACAACAACAACAACAAAAAAAAACAAAAAAAACTCATGGTTTTCAAACTCATGGTTTTTTTTCCTTTGTTATTTTCAAGGGGCGTATTATTTAATGAGTATATTCCACAGGATGAAGGGAACTTGCTATGTGTCATGATAATTAAAAGAATATGTATTTTAATTAATACACAGGTTCACAGACAATGAGCTGATCAGATGTTTACCGCCATAAACATGGAATCTCACCAGAGATGTCCAGATCAGCAGAGTGATGCATGCCAAACTGACAAGGTCTTCATTGGAACCAACAGCTAAACAGATTTCCGATGACATCACACCACAGCATTGTTGTTTAAGTGAACCAGTCAAGAAATTATGCTATGTATTAAGACAATACAAAGAGTGATTACGGTTTTATGAGGTACTAAACTAATTATTCAGGTGCAAAGTAATTGGTGGGTGGGAAACTTGGTGACCAGGCATATATATTTGAAGAGGAATGGTCTCAGTATGAACAATTGAAGTGGAGCGAGAGAACCGAAGACGTGGGATGATGGTCAAGGACTGGTCATAGGGCATCGAATGTGGTATCAGCAGCAACACAAGTCTGCCTGTAAGCATCTATTGAGGATAGCACAGGTATGCCTTGCACAAGAAGCAGCCACATGACTGAGGGGGTGGTAAGGCCCAGAGACATTCACCTATGGGAAGTGGCCAATAAAACCCCCTTGGGTAACAGGGCTGGGGCGAAGCTGGTGAAGACAAGTTCCAAGATTCCACAACCGAACCGGCCCAGGTCTACAAGTGGTGTCATGACTAGGTTCTCCAAGGATTACCACTCGTACCATAAAAACATTCGAGAAGGGAACCAGGTACGTCAAGGTGGACCAGCCGACCAGATATCAATATAAAGTGATCGTTAAAGATGATTGAGAAGACCATACAGTTGATGAGGAATATATGATGGAAACCAAGAATTCTTCCAAATTTAGCAGGAGTAAGGGTAGCTAACACAATCCTAATATATTGTGGGGAGCCTCATATCACCGTATGATAACTCTGTAGTTCTAGTTCAATTTTTTTATAGCTGTGCACAGGGCACTCTATTATTGTAAACAAAGAATAAGATGACGAGCCAAGTTATTATGTAAACATTTTTATATGATATTTTCCGACTCTATTTGTTAGAATCATGGCTGCGCTGGATGGTACAGGAATGAGAAGAAAAAAAAAAAACGTCTACGGTAGACATCCATGATTCTAGGGGCGATTTATCGCTGTAAAATATTTGGGAATTTTCGGGGGGTTAATATTTCATGCTCTGCAGACAGGGACCTGCCGGGTACAGGCCAGGTACCTGACTGGTACCTGGTTGTATTGGTACTCTGTAGGCAGGGGCCTGCCAGGCACAGGCTGGGTCACCTGGCTGGTACCTTGTTGTATTGATACTCTGCAGCCAAGGGCCTGCTGGGTACAGGCTGGGTCACCTGACTGGTACCTGGATTGTAATCTATAAATAAGGGTGCATGGCATGTGCACGCCCTCTCTCACCACTGCCACCAGCCAGCCCAGACTGTGTACATGTGTCGGTAGCCATTTTAGTTTTGGGATTAAACCATGTGAGTACAATATTGTGTTTTTCTTGTGTGATACTTTTAGGTACTGAGCCCAACAAGTGATTTGGAAGTAGACTTCAATAACATCAAATTTCTGAGATACACAAACTTTTCATCACCCCCACGACACTGGTTGCCGTGATCAGGATCCTGTACAAGCTTTGCGCTGTATGGTTGTTGAACCTACCCTGTGTATGTATGTGTTAGTGCATTGCCTGTATGTATGTAATTGTAAGCATTACAAGACTTACAATTCCAGGGGGACGAGTGTAGTGGTCTGCACTGACCTCTCAGGCAAGTAACCACATAGACAGGTAGGCGTGGGGAGTGTATTGATATCAGGGAGCCTAGGTGGTGTAATGGTTAGCACACTGGCCCGGAATGCAAAGAGATGTGGGTTCGAGTCCCGCTCTAGGCGCAGTATTTCCCATTTTCATCACCCCCACGACAAGGGGGTGATGAAAATGCCTTGATATATATATATGTGTGTGTGAAGTGGGCGAGACTACACTCGAGCTATGACCACTGAGGGCTTGGGCCGAGCAACCCGCATTCTGAAATGCGGGCTGCTCGCCGGGACAAGCCTGCATCGGCCATCAAATGCGGGGCTGGGTTCACGGCCGTAGCGCATTGCTAGGAGACGCAGATTGCGACTTTCCTAGCAACGGGCTCAGACCCATTGGATGTGTTTCTACTCGCTCTGATGTTTTAGATGAGATTTAGGCCTTTATTGTCAGAATTCTGAATTTAAGTTAATCATGCTGGGAGGGGATGTTCTTATGCGTATTTATCGATTCTGAATTGGATTGTATCAGTAGGGTTAAGAATAAAGTTGTGAGCTCTGAAAAGTGATTGGAACGTTCCTTGCATTCTTTACTATTCTCCAGTCTCTACGTATATTAACCGCTATGGTCAACTTGATATTGATATTCGATTATTCTATATACATATATGTAATTAAGGCCCTTCTGCCTGGCAGGCCTTAAGCAGCTGATCAAGCCAACACCGTAACCACCTTCCGAATAATGGTACAAATTGCAATATTAAACAAATTACTATCTAGTCTGTCCCTTACCAGTGACAACGGTGACACTAAATATCGGGTGTCTGTTTTGGATTTAGACTATTGCAAGTAGCACACACAACACACTACAAAGGCGGGGAGGAGAGCCAGAGGATTAAGGGAATAGTTAAATGCACATTATAAGATGCGGGGAGAGGGTAGATCCATAGCTTATGACACTCTGGCTGTCCGCCCTTATCCTGGGGAGCACACCGACGAAGGTGGTCAACCGGCAGCAGGACGAGAGGCGGCGGCGGCCCGTGGCAGGCCCAGGAAATTCACCCAAAATTATTATAGAAAATAACACTTAGGCTCGCCTTAGGCGGAGAATGCAAAAAGCTGAACGGTTAAATATATATATTTATATATGTATATATATATGTATATATATATATATATATATATATATATATATATTTTTTTTTGGTGGTAAATATGTTTATTCTCCTGAACTCCTCATTTATTTACTTACGCTCAGTTACATACTACAGAATTTGTCATCGCTGATAATCTACGAATAGCGTTGATATACTACGGCATTTATATATGACGGAACAAAATAGCGATATTTTTCATTGCTGATAATCTACCGAATAGAGTTGAACAAGCTAAAATATAGTAGACTAGTAATCGTTTTCGCCCTGCTTTATTTTGGTTCGTTTTGGTTTGTTTGGTTCGGCCTGCATTTTCTGGTTCCCTCCATAGGCACTAGGCGGTGCCATCATTAATCTTCAGGGTTCTATCCTAATACTATCTCCAGGTGGCAGCACCGGATATACAGAAGCCACATGCTCCTCTCCTCTTGTAGTTGCGAATCTTCACGCCGGATGGCACCACCTGCGCAAATGACACTTCATGTCATTCCGACTAGGGGTCTGACCAATTTGACACAGTTTCCACTCACCTAGCTGTGCCACACCACACTCTCACGAGTTGTCACACACCTCCTCTCACCACCTCCGACTTTTTAGTTCAAATTCCTGCCGTTCGCGTCGCCACTGAACTAGTGGGCCGAAACAGCACACTGTAACGCTGCAAACTCAATGGCTATGAGCAATCTTCTTCCAGAAGAAGTGAAATATCTCTAAAACCACACCACCTAGAGACACCTAGAGACAAACCACTTGATACACATATAGAAAACATATTAGCGATTAGATTATATTAAATTTATAAGGTTAGGGTTCTGCATTTCTATTAATTTTGAATAAAATAAACGTTTTGCACTGCGCGCACCGGCAAACTTAATGCATTGTCAATGGCCGAGAGCAATCTTGAATTATATTCATACAGAAGAAGTGAAATATCTCTAAAACCACACCACCTAGAGACAAACCGCTTGGTAGACATATAGAAAACATATTCAACGAATAGATTATATTAAATTTATAAGGTTAGGGTTCTGCATTTCTATTAATTTTGAATAAAATAAATGTTTTGCACTGCGCATACCAGCAAACTCAATGCATTGTCAATGGCAATATCTCTAAAACCACACGACTTAGAAACAAACTGTTTGGAACGCAAAAGTCATATAGAAAATATATTCAACGAATAGATTATATTAAATTCATAAGGTTACGGTTCTGTATTTCTATTAATAAACGTTTTGCACTGCACGTCCTGGCAAACTCAATGCATTGTCAATGGCCGTGAGCAATCTTCATACAGAAGAACTCAAATATCTCTAAAAACCACACCACCTAGAGACAAACCGCTTGGTACACATATAGAAAACATATTCAATGAATAGATCATATTAAATTTTCTATTAATTTTGAATAAAATATACGTTTTGCACTGCGCGTACCGGCAAACTCAAAGCATTGTCAATGGCCGTTTAGGCCCACTAGTACCAAAGCGCCACCAAGTGTCAGAAAAATTAACTACGCCACATGTCCCCCATTGGTTTAAATTCGCCGCGGTCGCCTTGCTCATGCGTCAAATCATATCCACGTTGATTAGGACAGTCATAGCCACGTTTATTAGGACAGTTTATTTCATTCTCATGTGTATCTTGTTTGTCCGAGTGTGGGGAATTGTTTGTATGTTAATTATCTTAAAAGTACCCACATTTTGATTTCAATGCATGCGCAGGCTAGGTCGGTCGAGAATTTTAAAACCACGACACCTGATCATGGCCTCAAAACTAACTCCAGAACTTTGAATTGGCTGAAAGAAAAAGTTGAATGTGGAACTGTACAGATAGATCTGAACTGTTTAATAGAAATAAGAGAAATTAACTTTCAAATCAATGGAAATGAGATGGATATATAATGGGGACCTTTCAGTTTGCATGAGTCTCTCGTCAGATGGCGACTCATGCCGGTCTCTGTAATGCTTTGGTTGGTAGCTACCCCTCACACCCCAACCACACACCTAAACCCCCACCACACACTTACACCCCCACCACACACCTACACCCTCACCACACACACCTGACACCTACACCACCACACACACACACCCTCACCACACACCTACACCTCAATCACACACACCTACACCCCACCGAACACCTCCACCACACACCTACACCACCAAAACACATACCACACACCTAAACCCTCACCACACACCTACACCCCCACCACACACCTACAACCCCACCACACACCTACACCACACCCCTAAACCCTCACCACCCACCCACCACACACCTACACCCCAACCACACACCTACACTCCCACCACACATCTACACCCCCACCACACCCCTAAACCCTCACCACACACCCACCACACACCTACACCCCAACCACACACCTACACTCCCACCACGCATCTACACCCCCACCACACACCCACATCCCCACCACACACCTACACCACCGACACACACACCTACACCCTTCTATCTAACCATAATGGCCGACTTGGACCAGGAACGGGTGCTGCCACCTAGTGTAAAGTGAGAGAACTGGCTCATGAAAGCTCCCCATTAAACTGGGCACTCGACAGTACTTTAAACCCAATTTTTCAAATACATGTCTGAAACATTTTTTGCTGCTTTTGCATTTCTCACTCTAGGTTTGTATCAGCAATATGTGGACGAATGCTATGGAGCGGGCCTCTCCAGCCGCTTCCACTTCATCTTCCTCTGACCCCGGACAGTCGGAACGCCTTCGTCAGAAGGTTCAGCTCTCAGTGCAGCATGCCAAGCACACAACAGCTTTTGACCTCTACAAATGCTCAACGCAGGCCGGTATAGTTTGTATATCGTTTTAATTTCATCTCCTTTTTAAACATGTAATATTTTTTTTGTCTCAATCGTTTCTTTTCTATCGAATTTAAAGATGGTTTATTTTCTTGCCATTTTAAAGGCACTTTGTTTACCAGTTTCGGTACACTTTGTATCCTGTTTTAATAGCACCTCTTCTGACCGAAGGTCTTCAAAATATGGTGACGTCACGTTAAAGAGGCCATTATATATGCACTATGCATACGCATTGGAATAGCATGACTAAGTTTGCACTTGATTAACACAATAATTGAATGCATCGATTCGAATTATAACCCTTTTTACTGCATTTCTTCAGCCCTGGTGTTGCGGTTTCCCAGGGACACCAGTTTGCGGGGGACAAATAGCTTCTGCACATGCATCAAAATCGAACACCATCGTCACTAACCTTATAAATTTAATATAATGTTTTGGTAAAGATGTTTTCTATATGTGTACCAAACAATTTGTTTCTAGATGGTGTAATTTGAGAGATATTTGACTGCTTCTGTATTTTCTGTATGAACATTGCTCACGACCATTGACAATGCCTTGAGTTTGACGGTACGCGCAGTGCAAAACGTTAGTTTTATTCAAAGTTAATAGAATTCAAGAACCCTAACCTTATAAATTTAATATAGACTTTATGGTAAAGATGTTTTCTATATGTGTACCAAGCGATTTGTTTCTAGATGGTGTAATTTGGGAGATATTTGACTTCTTCTGTATGAAGATTTGCTCACGGCCGTTAACAATGCATTTGAATGGAAGTGTCCGTGGCAAACTGGTGTCCCTCGGAATCCGCATCACCGGGCAGCTTCGGTAAAAAGCAGATGCTTGGGTGGAGGGGTGGAACTCCCTTCTGCCCACTAAGCGGGAGTCTTGAGGATGCCCACTGTGATATATGATTAATAGACGTATAGGTATATGGCTAATGTATGTTAACGAGATGCAGAGGTTTAGACAAAGGATTATGCAAATGAGATGACGTCATGGAAAGTTTAGCCGGCGGGTTCAGCGAGCCCTAGGCTGTGAATAAATCATTCAGTATCCAGAAGTCAAAGTGTTCAGACGTTGTACTTTCACACCCACCACCTCGCTCAGCTGAATCCCGAAGAGATGACCCGCGACGAGCGTCTTGCCGCGGTTAATGGGGCATATCACCGTCTGTGCAAGGAGGTATATTAGTCTTCCTAATATTCCTAATATTATGTTATGTTATTCACATTTATTTTTATATTTACCTACTATGACCTAGATATGTACTGCTGGTATTCTTTCATATTTGTTAACTATTTTTTGCTTTATTTAACAATGTTTCTTCCTTTATACCTAGCTTAGTCTATAATTGCCATTTGCCTCTTTAGTTTTCATTGAATTGTTGTGCTTACTTTTATCCAGGTATGCAGGTATAGCAATACCTCAGGGAGTTTGACGCCCCTGCCTTGCAGAGTTCTAAACCACTGCCTTGTGGTACAGGTCCTTGACAGAACCGAAGGCTAAGGGAGCAAACCCTAAACAGAAAACCATGTCACTGTGGCAGCATTAAGGGCGGTTGATGTATGGAACTCCCAACATCTCCCGACCAGCCACTGCAGGGACAAATAGTTTTGCGCCTGTCTTGACATGTTCTTGCCGGTGTGAAACCTCTATTTGCTCCCCGAGAGAGTGCCGCTGGTAACTTGCAAAAGCCAGCAGCACTTCAACACTTTTGCAGGCAGCTTTCATGAGGATGTCATCAGACAGGCTACCAAAGCAGATCCTCTATTCTCAACTGTCTTCTGGCTACAGAAAGAGAGGGCGCCCCCGTCTCCGGTTCAAAGATACCATCAAGAGAAACCTGAAGCTGAGAGACATTAAGACCGACTCATGGACACAACTCTCACAGCAGAGAGCTAAATGGAGAGCGGCAGTCAAGTAATGAAAGCAGTCTTTGTCGCATCGCGACCGACAGCATGATGATGATGATGACTTTTATCCAGGCACGCCGTGGGGTAATATTGACAGATGCCCCAGCACTGCCCCAGACTTCTTCGTCAACAAATGGGCAAGATTCCAGGAGTGGTTTGTGGTTTGTCTACAAGGATGGTAAGTTTTAGCTTTGCCGAATGCCACTTTGTTTTGTCTCACTATCGAAATAGCGAATGGTAGACAGGAAGTGTGAACACTTATTTGTCTCTCATTTTTGCTTGAGTGCAAGTAAATAAGCAACACAAGGAATAATTAGTAGCATGTGGTGTAATAGGGATCAAATTTCCCTGGATCATCATCCCATGCTTGTTCTAATCTATTCTTAAATGAACTTATTGGCTCGGCATCAATAACATTTTGTGGGAGACTGTTCCATATATTTATGCCTTTTTTTCATTATTTCATCATTTATTTCTTTCTTTCTTTTGTTTCTGACACTTTTTTAAACTGTTTTTTTTTTCAGCACCGAGGCGCTGGTCTTCCGGCCTTAACAATTATAGTACATATGAACTATTTATGGATGAGACGATGCGATGGTATGAACAATATAGACAGTAGTAAGTTAAAATGAGGCATTACAAATATAGTGGGGGATCTTATTTTGCACATGTAGACTGGAGAATGGCCATTTACCTTTAGACTATATCAGTGATTTGATGATCATACCTGTGAGGAGACATTAATATAATGGGCATGACTTGCTGATACAGGTAGTCATGGATTTTGGATTATGCAAATAATGGTTGCACGACTCATTTAAATTGTCTTGGGTCAACTATAGCTTTGTCAGTAGTATATGTTTTATTGGTTTAGTCAGGTGTTATAGGCTGGTGGGTATACTTTGGTAGTTGTTATTTCTTTTACTCTTTTTGCCAGGGGGGGATTTCAGAGAGGGAGAGGGAAGGGAGTGGTTTGGGACTATGTATTTATTTCAGTTCTCAACGTTTGTGGTCTATCCAGGTAGGTTTATTAATGTATGTCTATGTTGGGTACTCAACCTTTAATCTAGATTTAAATTGCAGGTAGGTTGTTGCATTCCTGGTTTTGGCAGAGAGTTTGTTCCAGAGTTGGCTTCCCTGATAAATAGGTGCTCTTTTGAGTTTGTTAGTCCTTGGATAGGGAATTTTCAAGAGGTTGCCATCTGCTGCCCTAGTATTGTGAATACTTGTGTCGGTATATATTGTGTCTTGGGCTCTATTGTACATGAGTCCTAAGAGATGCCTTTTGCGCCTTGTGTCTAGTTTGTCCATTCCAGCTTTAGCATGTAGTTCTTCTGTGTGTAGATTTTGGCCTTTGTAAACTGTCCTGAGTGCCCTATTTTGTACTGTTTGAAGCTTTGCTTGTTGCTGTTTTGTGAGTAGTTGATAACCATGGTTTTTAATCTCGTAATGTGGACTCGCCATGAACAAAGCTGCTGCTGCTTACACTATTCCATAAATATTAAGCATTGAAGCCAATCCATGTATCCCACTTCCCCTCCGACCCCCAAAACGACTGTTTGCTGATACGTTACCCTCAGTAAGCAGACCAGACCAGGCGTCTCGCGTTGATGACACCCTCCCCTTCCCCGTGTCTACACCCTACTCTTCAGCTGCTCCTGCCCTGACCCAAGAGACCTGCGCCAAGGAGCGGATGTGCCAAACATATCTGGTACATGGTTGAATATGTGGGACAATACACTCACTTCAATCGTGTGTATTTATTTCACAACGTACATGGTTGAATATGTGGGACCATACACTCACCTCAATTGTGTGTATTTATTTCGCAATGTACATGGTTGAATATGTGGGACAATACACTCACCTCAATCATGTGTATTTATTTCGCAACGTACACCGTTGAATATGTGGGACAATACACTCACCTCAATCGTGTGTATTTATTTTGCAATGTACATGGTTGAATATGTGGGACAATACACTCAACTCAATCGTGTGTATTTATTTCGCAAAGCACATGGTTGAATATGTGGGACAATACACTCACCTCAATCGTGTGTATTTATTTTGCAACGTACATGGTTGAATATGTGGGACAATACAATCACCTCAATTGTGTATATTTATTTCGCAATGTACATGGTTGAATATGTGGGACAATACACTCACCTCAATCCTGTGTATTTATTTCACAACGTACATGGTTGAATATGTGGGACCATACACTCACCTCAATCGTGTGTATTTATTTTGCGTACATGGTTGAATATGTGGGACAATACACTCAACTCAATCGTGTGTATTTATTTCGCAAAGCACATGGTTGAATATGTGGGACAATACACTCACCTCAATCGTGTGTATTTATTTCGCAACGTACACCGTTGAATATGTGGGACAATACACTCACCTCAATCGTGTGTATTTATTTCGCAATGTACATGGTTGAATATGTGGGACAATATACTCAACTCAATCGTGTGTATTTATTTCGCAAAGCACATGGTTGAATATGTGGGACCATACACTCACCTCAATCGTGTGTATTTATTTTGCAACATACATGGTTGAATATGTGGGACAATACACTCAACTCAATCGTGTGTATTTATTTTGCAAATCACATGGTTGAATATGTGGGACAATACACTCACCTCAATCGTGTGTATTTATTTCACAACGTACATGGTTCAATATGTGGGACAATCCACTCACCTCAATCATGTCTATTTATCTCGCAACGTACATCGTTGAATATGTGGGACAATACACTCACCTCAATCGCGTGTATTTATTTCGCAACGTACATGGTTGAATATGTGGGACAATACACACACCTCAATCGTGTTATAATATTACTGG
This sequence comes from Branchipolynoe longqiensis, assembly GCA_030323885.1. Taxonomy (NCBI): domain Eukaryota; kingdom Metazoa; phylum Annelida; class Polychaeta; order Phyllodocida; family Polynoidae; genus Branchipolynoe; species Branchipolynoe longqiensis. The sequence goes on along the minus strand of JASIRB010002401.1, from coordinate 28,023 downwards.
ATGCCCGGCCACATGAACACCCGATAATACTACAAAACTCTCCCCTTCATATCACTTATCTATCAGCTCATTAACCAATACTAAGGAAGAATGAAGACAAGTCACAGATAAACAGTGGGGAAGTTGTGCTTTAATAACATCAAATCCTGCCCACCTACCAGTGACCTATCATCCACACCCCTTACCTTCTAGCCACACAAGATATCATTACCTCTTTATGCTGTATAGAAAGCAGTGTCTACAGCCCATGGGACAGAAGTCCTATGGCTGTGTTCACACTCAATTGGAATATATAAATTTTGCTAGCATCAGACAGAGTGTCTGGAGCAAGAGTAGGTGTGTCTCACTCAAGAGCAAGGAGTAGAGTGATTACTCTCCAGTGTGCCTGAAGCAGTGTCTTGAATAATTAATTAATCTCACAGTGAGGCTAGTGTTGTCAGAGGGCCAAGGTAGTGTAGGTGACTGGGCATTCCCACAGCCAGCCAATCAGGCACCCCCACAGCCTGGGGGTGTGACAACCCCCAGTAGTGGTGGCTGTCACTCAACCCAGCTGCAGGAGGTGTTCTGTGTGTATATGCAGATTAGGCTGGTCTGCTGGCCCAGTGGTCATGTAGGGACAGGTAGCTGCAAACAGTTACAATAGATCTCTGTTAAAATGACCCTTTCTCCAATTGCACTCTTTTATGGATGCATAGAGAAACATTTCAACAATCATGTACTGTCTCTTATATAGGAACATCTCTCCATTACCTAACTGCCACCTCTTATCTGCCAGCTCATTTAACCAATACTAAGGAAGAATGAAGACAAGTCACACAGATCAACAGTGGGAAGCTGTGCTTTAGTAACACCAACTCCTGTCCACCTACCAGTGACCTATCATCCACTCCCCTTACCTTCTAGCCACACAAGATATCATTACCTCTTTAGCCTATATATAAAGCAGTGTCTACAGCCCATGGGACAGGAGTCCTATGGCTCTGTTCACACTCAATTGGAAGATATGAATTTTGCTAGCATCAGACAGAGTGTCTGGGGTTCCTGCTCAAGAGTAGGTGTGTCTCACTCAAGAGCCAGGAGTAGAGTGATCCCTCTCCAGTGTGCCTGAAGCAGGGTCCTGAATAATTAATTAATCTCAAAGTGAGGCTAGTGTGGACAGAAGGCCAAGGTAGTGTGGGTGATGGGGCCTTCCCACAGCCAGCCAATCAGGCACCCCCACATCCTGGGAGTGTGACAACCCCCAGTAGGCTGGCTGTCACTCAACCCAGCTGCAGGTGGTGTCCTGTGTGTATATGCAGATTAGACTGGTGTGTGGGCCCAGTGGTCATGTAGGGACAGGTCGTTGCAAACAGTTACAATAGATCTCTGTTAAAATGACCCTTTCTCCAATTGCACTCTTTTATGGATGCATAGAGAAACATTTCAACAATCCTGTACTGTCTCTTATATAGGAATATCTCTTCATTAATCTTAGGCATCATGCATGAACATATATTTCACATAGCTTATATCATGTCATAATGGGAGTGGGATATTATTACTTTTTAGTTTACATAACATTGTCCCCACTCCGTCACCCAAGAATAATAAGGCTCGCTGCCAATATACAATTCTAAACTGAAAATCCGTATATTTTTACAGTATGATACTACCATACTTCGACTATGGTGATGTAATATATATGGGGGGGTAACAAAAATATGTTGGATAAACTACAAAGACTACAAAATAGAGCACTTAAGATAGGTCTGAAGGTGGAACATAGACACCCAACTGATGATATCCATAGAAAAGCAAGAGTCAACACACTAAATGACAGGAGAAAAGCACATCTCAAAATAGCAGCATTCAGGGAGACAAGGAAGCCTGGGAGGGTGCAGGTAACAAAAAAGGCAACAAGAGGTACTGATGGCCCCAGACTGATAATAAACAAAGCCAAAAACAGATCATATGAGAGGAGTACCGAGTACCTTGGCCATCCTCCTCTGTATTTCAGCATCAATGCGTCCATCACTTGATATAGTGCTTCCAAGGTAGGTGAATTCTGGAACAGAGTTCAGCTTGTTTCCGTCAACCATGATATCCTTCCTCTCGGGTTCTTGTAGAGTTGGGTTGGTACAGCACCTCCATCTTTTTCATGTTAATCGTCAGGCCAAACTTCTTTGATGCATTGGAGAAAGCGTCCACTATTTTCTGGATCTCTTCAGCAGAGTGGGCAACCAGTGCACTGTCATCTGCAAATAGCAGCTCTCTCACCAGTATCCGAGTAGTCTTGGTCTGCGCTCTGAAGTGTGCAACATTGAATAGGTCAGCGCTCTGTCTGAACTGTATATAGACGCCATCCCCCATGCCTCGGAAAGCCTCGTTGAGCATTGCTGATAGGAAGATGGAGAAGAGCGTGGGGGCCAGTACACAACCTTGCTTGACCCCATTGGTAACCCCGAACGATTCCGAGACTTCCCCTCCAGCACTAACATTCGCCATCATTCCCGTATATAGAGCTTCGATTATAGTTGTGAACTTCTCTGGGCATCCATACTTCCTCAGTAGCTGCCATAGTCCGGTCCTCCCGACTGTATCGAACGCCTTAGTGAAATCGACAAATACCATGTACAGTGGTCGGTCCTGCTCAATGCACTTTTCTTGTTGCTATTGGAGACAAAATATCATATTCACAGTGCTCCGGTTACCTCTAAAGCCACACTGTGCCACACTGTGTACATCAGGTGTTATGTGAATAGATAGTCTGTTGAGGAGGATCCTGGCGAAGATCTTGCCTGCTATGGAATTCCTCTATAGTTCCCACATTCGGTTCGATCACCTTTCTTGTAGATGGTTTCCTGTAGATGCTGACATTTCATGCTAGGTATGATACATACAAAAGGTAAACTTTAAACTTAAAATCAAAACCTAATGACCACTAACACATCAAGGTGAAGACATTCAGAGAAATTAACTGTTAGTAACCAAACAATTATCCAATTGTAGAACTAACTAACTCACAGAGGTTTTGGGGATGTGGGAGAATGCTTACAAACAGAGAAAGAATGCATGCAGTAGTTAGTAACACAACAACTGAAAGTAATAAAAAGAAGGGAGTCACAAGACTATTACTGTCTAGTGGCGAAAACAAGTCATTAGACTTAGTTGTTATGGGAAGCATAAATACACCCATCACACACACAAAAAAAAATATATATATACATATGTTGTTATTATGTTATTATGTTGTGCCTGTATATATGTAAATATGTTGTTATTATGTTGTGCCTGTATATGTAAATATGTTGTTATTATGTTGATATTATGTTGTGCCTGTATATATGTAAATATGTTGTTATTATGCTGTTATTATGTTGTGCCTGTATATATGTAAATGTGTTATTATGTTGTTATTATGGTGTGCCTGTATATATGTAAATATGGTGTTATTATGTTGTTATTATGTTGTTATTGTATATATGTAAATATGTTATTATGTTGTTATTATGTTGTGCCTGTATATATGTAAATATGCTGTTATTATGTTGTTTTATGGTGTGCCTGTATATATTTAAATATGTTGTTATTATATTGTTATTATGTTGTGCCTGTATATATTTAAATATGGTGTTATTATGTTGTTATTATGTTGTGCCTGTATATATGTAAATATGTTGATATTATGTTGTGCCTCTATATATGTAAATATGTTGTTATTATGTTGTTCCACCTCTCCATGATATACTGTCACATCTTGTATTTGTATTAGTAAATAAATGTGTATTTTAAACTCGATTTTGGTGTCTGAGTTAATTTTTTGTACACATTATCCTTATTATAATACAAAAGTCCCTCCAAATACCATTTTTAATATTAATAAGGAAATAATTTAGGCCTTAGCCCATTATCCTACTTTAAAAAAGTAATCTGACATGTAACTTTGTAAGTGTAAATAAACACTTAAATAACTGACATGTCAATTTGTCAGTGTACATAAATGTGTACATAAATGTGCCCATTAAAAAAAAAGTATTCGTGCCCTCCCAAATATATAACTGACATGTAATTGTGTTTTGATATAAAAAATTGATATCTTTTATTTCTCACAATAGACATATCCGAGTGGCAAGCAGCGCAGCGCCAACAAGAGGAGGGTGCCCCGTCCTGATATGACCTTAGATGTTGCTACGACGTAAAACAACAACAAACAAACAAACAAACAGAGGAGGGTGAGTAAACATCACACAACATAAAAATCGCATCATAGTTTGTTCCCATCTAGATCGTACCGTCTTGCTATGCAACTGAACCGGCTGGGGAGTTGGCCCAGTCATTGAGGAGATTCCGCTGCATCTTTCCTTCCTTGGAGGCGGTGTTGGGGCTAGGTAGTGTGCCTAGGTCTGGCAGGTTTCGCCCATCTCTCCATGCTCCTGGGATGAAGTTGTAGTTGACATTCTCGGCATGGTCAAACTGCTGGTTCTGGAGCCCTGGATATCGTATCCTCATCAAGTTGTGCACGACCATGCATGTGGTGACGATGAGCTTCATGGTGGAGGGGTTGTGCTGCATCGTAGTGAGCAGAACCTGGAATCGGTTTGCCAGGATGCCAGAAGGCATTCTCAACTATCCTCCTAGCTCGGGAGATCCTGTAGTTGAAGATGCATTCCTCATGCATCATACCCTTCCTGCTGTACAGCTTCATCATGGTCGGGCAGAGGGTGAAGGCATCGTCACCGATCAGGAAGTAGGGCACATCATTGTGGCCATTTGCAATAGGCTCGGGGTCAGGGAAACCTATGGTACCACCTGCAGTTCCCGCCTTCAGCTCAGAGTCATTGTAAATCTGAGCGTCTGATGCTGAACCCATACCAGGGAGATCAGCCCAGACAAACTTGTAGTCTGCATCTACGAGCACCATCAGAATTATGGAGTAGAATCCCTTATAGTTGTAGTACAGGGAGCCGCTCTTTGGGGGACACTGGCAGGCAATATGCTCCCCACCGAGTGCACCACAGGTATGGGGGAAGTTCGACCTCTCCATGAACTGGTCAGCGATGGCACGCCATCCTTCAGGAATGGTGGGGCAGGTCATCACCTTGTCAAAGTATTCATCCATGATGGCCTTACAGACTTCTCGCAGGATGAGTGATTGGATGTTGTGGGGGACCCTCCAACCGAACTTCATCGAGGCATACTTGCTCCCAGAGGCTAGGTTTGCTCCCAGAGGGTAGGTGACCCAGAGTCAGGGAAAGATTCAGGCCAGGCTCGATCAGATCTATGTAGCTCATGTATTTTTTAGTTATCCTTGGACCCACTCTGGCTAGCATCTCGGCAAACATCTGGGGAGGCATCCGCATGAAGTTGATTAAAGATGCCGTGTCCTCATTATGGAGTTCCACCAGAAGCTGGTCGTACAAACCAAACTGGTGCTGCCTCCAGATCCATTGTCTGACAAATAATCTCCTCCGTCGACATGTTCTCCTTCTTCTATTGGCCCGGATCTCCTGAGGTACCAATTGTTTAAGATCATGCTGATACTGGAGAACGGCTACTTGGTATTATGCAGGAGCCTCTCAGGAACATCCAACCTCTCTGAAGAGTTGAGCTGTTCTGCTTGAAGATGACCTCTGATCCCTTTATATACCCAAACGTAAAACATTTGCAATATGCTCACGGAACGCTAGCAGAATTATGACGCATCTCGCAAGTGCGCGGCCAACATGTAAAATCACTTTTTTATGTCGAGAAGCATCAAACTTTTCGGTGCGGGGGGCAAAGTTGGATGTATACATACCGTATACCATGACCAATGTATAGCTAACGTGCTTCCAGGCGAAAAACGCTCAAATTACGCTCACAGTATGTTCACAGAATGCCGGTGAATGTTATATATGTTATTTGATCACCAGAACCATGCCTCATACATTACATACGTCAAGACACGCTGGAGAAATGCTAAAGGTACGTTAGACATATGTTAGACATATGTTATCCATACATTGTCAGTCTGCGGACTGTACATTCCCACTGCCTTTAAAATAGGTCAACGTAGTGCAGCATAGTGAACAACGTTTGTCTAACGAACGTCTAATGTACATCGACGTATGCCTAATGTATACATAACATACGGCAAACGTAAAATCCACACGTTGTCGAACGTTGTCATATCTCGAAAGTTTTGGGCATGCATAAAACTTTGCCGACCCCCTGACATGCGATACCGTATCGCAACAAATGTCGCCGTACATTGACGTATACCAACAAGTGCCTAACACACACATAACGCATAATGACGTATCACGAAATAGCGGCCAGAAATCACATAGGTCGGCATACGTTGGCGCGATGCATCGTAATGTGACAGCCCCTTAAGAACAGGGAAAACTGGTCATCGATCAGTCGGCGATAGTCCCTGACTGGTCAGCCATCAACATGACCCTCCACTAACCTTGCAATCAGTTTGTCTGCGACTGATTGCCGACTGATCACCGATTCCAACTAACCACCCACAACCATGGACCCGGCCCTATTTCTAATCACACTCGCAACGTTGGCCTGGCCGCCCGACGCTTATCACACCTGCCTCCAACCCTGGACCCGGTGTAGGACGTTCAAAACACTACGCCGTTCAAAACACTACGGTAGTGTTTTGAACTTAGGTTGAAAACACTACTGTCAAGTTCAAAACACTACCCCTACGTACGTTCAAAACACTACCCAAGTTCAAAACACTATCATGACAAGCTGACCCTGCTGCGGCGTTTGAAACGTGTATTAGTTAGTATACGCTGATAGCGCGGCGGCGTGTGCGCCACGTATTAGTATATATATGCTGATGGTGCTGCGGCGTGGTGCCACTTATTAGTATACGATGATGGTGCTGCGGCGTGGTGCCACTTATTAGTATACGATGATGGGGCTGTGGCGTGGTGCCACTTATTAGTATACGATGATGGTGCTGCGGCGTGGTGCCACTTATTAGTATACGATGATGGGGCTGCGGCGTGGTGCCACTTATTAGTATATGATGATGGGGCTGCGGCGTGGTGCCACTTATTAGTATACGATGATGGTGCTGTGGTGTGGTGCCACTTATTAGTATACGATGATGGTGCTGCAGCGTGGTGCCACTTATTAGTATACGATGATGGTGCTGCGGCGTGGTGCCACTTATTAGTATACGATGATGGTGCTGCGGCGTGGTGCCACTTATTAGTATACGATGATGGTGCTGCGGCGTGGTGCCACTTATTAGTATACGATGATGGGGCTGCGGCGTGGTGCCACTTATTAGTATACGATGATGGTGCTGCGGCGTGGTGCCACTTATTAGTATACGATGATGGTGCTGCGGCGTGGTGCCACTTATTAGTATACGATGATGGTGCTGTGGCGTGGTGCCACGTATTAAGCTGTGTTCACACACACAATTTTATGTCGACTTAGACAAGTCGATTTATATGAATTGATTTAGTGGCGCATTCACACACACCGAATTTGAAAGTGTTTCGGCTGCCGGGAACCAGCAGCCTTAGTGGTGAGCCTGTAGCCGGCGAGCACTGCTATTTGTTTAGTTTACACTCCTCGATTTGACAATATGAATAACGACGCCGATGTAGTTGCTACGTTAATATCGCTTGGAATTTAGGGTTAATTTAATTAAAGTTCATTATTTGAGTATGTAATTCTGTTAAATATGATCGCATTCAATAGATTTCGGCCTAATCGGTCCCTAACACTGCCGGGCAGCAGGGTATAGTTACACCTGAGCCTGTATCCGGCGAGCACTGCTATTTTACACTATCACTGCCTGGGAACCAGCTATATCGATTCATATAAACTACCTCATGAAGGTGGTTTCCATGAACCGATTTATACGAGTCGATTCAGCCCTAAATCGACACAGCGTCGCATTCACACGGCAAATGTGCGTCGAACTAGGCAAGTCAATTTATATGAATCGATATAAAGTGCGTGTGTGAACACAGCTTTAGTATACGCTGATAGCATTGCGGTGTGTGCGGCACGTATTAGTATACGATGATGGTGCTGCGGTGTGTGCGCCATGTATTAGTATACGCTGATGGTGCTGCGGCGTGTGCACCACATAGTATACGCTGATGCTGCTGCGGCGTGTGCACCACTAGTATATGCTGATAGCACTGCGGCGTGTGTGCCATGTATTTGTATACACTGATAGTGCTGCGGCGTTTAACAACATATTAGTATACACTGACAGGGCTGCAGCGCTTAACAATGTATCAGTATACCCTGATAGTGCTGAAGCGTTTAATAACCTATTAGTATATGCTGATAGTATCAATAGTGTTGTGTCATTTAACAACGTATTAGTATACCCTGATAGTGCTGCAGCATTTAACAACATATTAGCATACACTGATAGTGCTGCGGCGTTTAACAATGTATTAGTATACCTTGATAGTGCTGCGGCATATAACAATGTATTAGTATATGCTGATAGTGCTGCAGCGTTTAACAATGTACTAGTATACACTGATAGTGCTGCAATATTTAGCAACCTATTAGTACATGCTGATAGTGCTGCGGCATTCAACAACATATTAGTATACAGTGATAGTGCTGCGCGGTGGTTTAAATGGTAGAGAACGGGCATCGCATGTGGAAGGTCGGGAGTTCGGTTCACTGTCGAGTAAAACCAATGACTTTAAAATTGATACTTGTCGCTTTCCTAGCATGGCGTTTGGCATTAATAGACCTATTTCAATGTTTACTAACATCGTGTATGCATGCGCAGCTTGGCTGCAGAACGAAGGCACACTGCCATTGAGTTTGTCGGTATGCGCAGTGCAAAACGTTAATTTTATTCAAAATTAATAGAAATGCAGAAGCCTAACCTTATAAATTTAATATAATCTATTCATTGAATATGTTTTCTATATGTGTACCATGCAGTCTGTTTCTAGGTTGCGTAGTTTTAGAGATATGTAATTTTTTCTGAATGAAGCTTGCTCACGGCCATTGACAATGCATTGAGTTTGCCGGTACGCACAGTTCAAAACGTCTATTTGATTCAAAATTAATAGAAATGCAGAACCCTAACCTTATAAATTTAATATAATCTATTCATTGAATATGTTTTCTATATGTGTACCAGTCAGTTTATTTCTAGGTTGTGTAGTTTTAGAGATATTTCACTTTTTCTGTGTGAAGATAATTCAAGATTGCTCACGGCCATTGAAAATGCATCGAGTTTGCCGGTATGTGCAGTACAAAACGTTTATTTTATTCAAAATTAATAGAAGTGCAGAACCCTAACCATATAAATTTACTATAATCTGTTCGTTGAATATGTTTTCTATATGTGTTCCAATCAGTTTGTTTCTAGGTGGTGTGGTTTTAGAGATATTTAACTTTTTCTGAATGAAGATTGCTCACGGTCATTGACAATGTATTGAGTTTGCCGGTACGCGCAGTGCAAGACATCTATTTTATTCAAATTAATGGAAATACAAACCCCAAACCTTAGAAATTTAATATAATCTATTTGTTGAATATGTTTTCTATATGTCTTCCAAGCGGTTTGTGTCTAGGTGGTGTGGTTTTAGAGATATTTAACTTCTTCTGTATGAAGATTGCTCATGACCATTGACAATGCATTGAGTTTGCCGGAACGTGCAGTGCAAAACATCTATTTTATTCAAAATTAATAGAAATGCAGAACCGTAACCATATAAATTTAATATAATCTATTTGTTGAATATGTTTTCTATATGTGTACCAAGTGGTTTGTGTCTAGGTGGTGTTGTTTTAGAGATATTTCACTTTTTCTGTATGAATATTGCTCATATCCATTGAGTTTGCAGTGTGACACAATGTTGTCCTGCAGCCAAAATCCGCACGCGCTGACCTAGATACGTATGCTAACGTCATAGGAAATAGGTCTATAGGATAGTCAGTACCCATCCTGATATGACCTTCCACGTTGCTAGGATGTAAAACAATAACCACTAAAAACAACCCCTACTGCCCCACCTTACTACATACTGGCCTGTAGTGTTTTGAACTTAAAGGTAGTGTTTTGAACTTGAGGATTGTGTTTTGAGCGTGGCCAAAGTAGTGTTTTGAACCTACCTTCAGCTAGGTTGAAAACACTACCATAGTGTTTTGAACCTAGGTTGAAAACACTACCATAGTGTTTTTGTGGGGTAGTGTTTTGAACTTACTACACCGGCTGTGCCTCCAACTTACTACACTCACAACTCTGGTATCGGCCTTGTTTCTAATAATACCCAAAAAGGTGGCCTGGCACAACTCCCCACCCTTATCAAATCTGCTGACAACCCAGGACCCACAACCCTGTATCCGGGTGTCACGCCACGACCAGTGTCTACCACTTACCAGGTGCAGTCCACACAGCCAGGCGTCGTGTCATCTGGCGTCAGTTGTCAGTGCAACACCACACTGTTTAACACTGTCAGTTCACAGTGCAACACCACATTGTAAAACACTGTCAGTTCACAGTGCAACACCCCACTATGAAACACTGTCAGTTCACAGTGCAACATCAAACTGTGAAACACTGTCGGTTCACAGTACAACGTCACACTGTGAAACACTGTCAGTTCACAGTGCAACATCACACTGTGAAACACCAACAGTTCACAGTACAACACCACACTATGAAACACTGTCAGTTCACAGTGCAACATCACACTGTGAAACACTGTCAGTTCACAGTACAACACCACACTATGAAACACTGTCAGTTCACAGTGCAACATCACACTGTGAAACACTGTCAGTTCAAAGTTCAACATCACACTGTGAAACACTGTCACTTCACAATGCAACACCCAACTATGCAACATAACACTGTGAAACACCAACAGTTCCCAGTACAACATCAAACTGTGGAACACTGTCAGTTCAAAGTTCAACATCACACTGTGAAACACTGTCAGTTCACAGTACAACATCACACTGTGAAACACTGTCAGTTCAAAGTTCAACGTCACACTGTGAAACACTGTCAGTTCAAAGTTCAACGTCACACTGTGAAACACTGTCGGTTCACAGTACAACATCACACTGTGAAACACTGACAGTTCAGAGTGCAACACCACACTATGAAACACTCAGTTCACAGTGCAACATCAAACTGTGAAACACTGTCAGTTCACAGTGCAACACGACACTATGAAACACTGTCACTTCACAATGCAACACCACACTATGAAACACTGTCAGTTCACAGTGCAACATCACACTGTGAAAAACTGTCAGTTCAAAGTTCAACATCACACTGTGAAACACTGTCAGTTCACAGTGCAACACCACACTATGAAACACTGTCAGTTCACATTGCAACATAACATTGTGAGACACCAACAGTTCCCAGTACAACATCACACTGTGAAACACTGTCAGTTCACAGTACAACACCACACTGTGAAACACTGTCAGTTCACAGTACAATGCCACACTATGAAACACTGTCAGTTCAAAGTTCAACGTCACACTGTGAAACACTGTCGGTTCACAGTACAACATCACACTGTGAAACACTGACAGTTCAGAGTGCAACACCACACTATGAAACACTCAGTTCACAGTGCAACATCACACCTTGAAACACTCTCAGTTCACAGTGCAAGACCACGCTGTGAAACACTGTCAGTTCACAGTACAACATCACACTGTGAAACACTGACAGTTCGAAATGGTGACAACAAGCAACTCACCAAACTGTCCATGGCTACGCCACTGTCTGTTTATGGTTGCCTTGGTAACCAAACCTTGCAGACTAAGGTGGCTGGTATGTGGTAGCAGTATTTCACCTGTAGTTTTGTATGCCGGGCTGCACCTCCCTATGCTGGTTGTGTCGAGTGAGCTCCCATTAACAGACATAAGTCGAGTCTCAGTACCGCTACACAGCCTCACACTGTGCAGTATACGGTGATCCTACATTGGGTGTGAGGGGTTGAATGCAGTCTAAACGTGATTGGTCAGGTCTCAATACCGCTACATGCCCTCACACTGTACATTATACAGTGATCCTACAGTGGGTGTGTGTGTTTAAACGCTGTGTAAACGTGATTGGTCAGGTCTCAATACCGCTACACGCCCTCACACTGTACAGTATACGGTGATCCTACAGTGGGTGTGTGTGTTTAAACGCTGTGTAAACGTGATTGGTCAGGTCTCAATACCGCTACACGGCCTCACACTGTACAGTATACGGTGATCCTATAGTGGGTGTGTGTGTTTAAACGCTGTGTAAACGTGATTGGTCAGGTCTCAATACCGCTACACGGCCTCACACTGTACAGTATACGGTGATCCTACAGTGGGTGTGTGTGTTTAAACGCTGTGTAAACGTGATTGGTCAGGTCTCAATACCGCTACACGCCCTCACACTGTACAGTATATGGTGATCCTACAGTGGGTGTGTGTGTTTAAACGCTGTGTAAACGTGATTGGTCAGGTCTCAATACCGCTACACGCCCTCACACTGTACAGTATACGGTGATCCTATAGTGGGTGTGTGTGTTTAAACGCTGTGTAAACGTGATTGGTCAGGTCTCAATACCGCTACACGCCCTCACACTGTACAGTATACGGTGATCCTATAGTGGGTGTGTGTGTTTAAACGCTGTGTAAACGTGATTGGTCAGGTCTCAATACCGCTACACGCCCTCACACTGTACAGTATACGGTGATCCTATAGTGGGTGTGTGTGTTTAAACGCTGTGTAAACGTGATTGGTCAGGTCTCAATACCGCTACACGCCCTCACACTGTACAGTATACGGTGATCCTATAGTGGGTGTGTGTGTTAAACGCTGTGTAAACGTGATTGGTCAGGTCTCAATACCGCTACACGCCCTCACACTGTACAGTATACGGTGATCCTATAGTGGGTGTGTGTGTTTAAACGCTGTGTAAACGTGATTGGTCAGGTCTCAATACCGCTACACGCCCTCACACTGTACAGTATACGGTGATCCTATAGTGGGTGTGTGTGTTTAAACGCTGTGTAAACGTGATTGGTCAGGTCTCAATACCGCTACACGCCCTCACACTGTATTGTATATGGTGATCCTATAGTGGGTGTGTGTGTTTAAACGCTGTGTAAACGTGATTGGTCAGGTCTCAATACCGCTACACGCCCTCACACTGTACAGTATACGGTGATCCTATAGTGGGTGTGTGTGTTTAAACGCTGTGTAAACGTGATTGGTCAGGTCTCAATACCGCTACACGGCCTCACACTGTACAGTATACGGTGATCCTATAGTGGGTGTGTGTGTTTAAACGCTGTGTAAATGTGATTGGTCAGGTCTCAATACCGCTACATGCCCTCACACTGTACATTATACGGTGATCCTATAGTGGGTGTGTGTGTTTAAACGCTGTGTAAATGTGATTGGTCAGGTCTCAATACCGCTACACGGCCTCACACTGTACAGTATACGGTGATCTTGTACAAGTTGTAGTGGGTGTGTGGGTTTATACACCATGTACACGAGATTGGTCAGGTCTCAATACCGCCACACACCCTGAGTTGCGGTATACGGGGATCCTATAATGGCGGTGTGGTGTCTTACTGTGATGTACCTGTGTGACAGTGGCGGTGTGGTGTCTTACTGTGACGTACCTGTGTGACAGTGGCGGTGATGTTGACTGCAGGTAACGGAGATGAGTCCACTGTCCTCCAGTAAAACTCACTGCTCAGTGCGCTCCGACAAGCCCCTGCACTGGTCACTGCGTCACACGGCGGGCGCCTGGTCTTCCGCGCGGCGCTTTGTGTACGCGTTACTATGACGACAACAACGCTGGAGACGATCCTCCGAACGACCTCCACCTCCCGCCAGGCGGCGGGTGACAACTGTGCATCCGTCAGTCACTTAACAGGCGACACGATGCCGAGATAGCTGTATCTCACACACGAAAGCCCGCCACAGTCAGCCATGTCAATCAGGCCACAGTCAACCAGGCCACAGTCAGCCGTGTCAACCAGGCCACAGTCAACCAGGCCACAGTCAGCCATGTCAATCAGGCCACAGTCAACCAGGCCACAGTCAGCCGTGTCAACCAGGCCACAGTCAACCAGGCTACAGTCAGCCATGTCAATCAGGCCACAGTCAACCAGGCCACAGTCAGCCATGTCAATCAGGCCGCAGTCAACCAGGCCACATTGAGCTGTGTCAATCAGGCCACAGACAACCAGGCCAATCAGGCCACAGTCAACCAGGCCACACTCAGCCGTGTCAATCAGGCCACAGTCAACCAGGCCACAGTCAGCCGTGTCAACCAGGCCACAGTCAGCCATGTCAATCAGGCCACAGTCAACCAGGCCACAGTCAGCCGTGTCAATCAGGCCACAGTCAACCAGGCCACAGTCAGCTGTGTCAATCAGGCCACAGTCAACCAGGCCACAGTCAGCCATGTCAATCAGGCCACAGTCAACCAGGCCACATTGAGCCGTGTCAATCAGGCCACAGTCAACCAGGCCACAGTCAGCCATGTCAGACAACCAGGCCACAGTCAATCAGGCCACAGTTAATTAAGCCACATTCAATCAGGCCACAGTCAGCCGTCAGCCAATCAGGCCAAAGTTAATCAGGCCACAGTCAATCAGGCCACAGACAATCAGGCCACAGTCAGCCGTCAGTCAATCCAGCCACAGTCAGTCAAGCCACAGTCAGCCATGTCAATCAGGCCACAGTCAGCCATGTCAGACAACGAGGCCGCAGTCAATCTGGCCACAGTCAGTCAAGCCACAGTCAGCCATGTCAATCAGGCCACAGTCAGCCATGTCAGACAATGAGGCCGCAGTCAATCTGGCCACAGTCAGCCATCAGACAATCAGGCCACAGACAATTAGGCTACAATCAACCCAGTCACACGCGACCCATGCGCAAACCACTCAGTCGCGATCGATCGTCCCCAATCAATCCTCCCACAGTTAACCATCCAATTTCAAACTATCCAGTCAACCCATTCATTATCAACCCATCCATACCCAACCCGTCCAATGTCAACCCACCCACTGTCAACACATCCGCTGTCAACCCATCCACAGTCAACACATCCGCTGTCAACCCATCCACAGTCAACACATCCCCTGTCAACCCATCCACTGTCAACCCATCCACTGTCAACCCATCTAATTCCCCACAAAACGGTCAGTCGCTTTAAGCTGCCGATTAGAAGACAAGTGTTAGGTAGTTCTGTCTTTACTACCAAATGTCATATGTTGTTTTCAGGGTTTCTCCCTAATCCACAGGTGTTAGGTAGTTCTGTCTTTACTACCAAATGTCATATGTTGTTTTCGTTTCTCCCTAATCCACAAGTGTTAGGTAGTTCTGTCTTTACTACCAAATGTCATATGTTGTTTTCAGGGTTTCTCCCTAATCCACAGGTGTTAGGTAGTTCTGTCTTTACTACCAAATGTCATATGTTGTTTTCAGGGTTTCTCCCTAATCCACAAGTGTTAGGTAGTTCTGTCTTTACTACCAAATGTCATATGTTGTTTTCAGGGTTTTAATCAATGTTAGGTAGTTCTGTCTTACTACCAATGTCATATGTTGTTTTCAGGTTTCTCCCTAATCCACAAGTGTTAGGTAGTTCTGTCTTTACTACCAAATGTCATATGTTGTTTTCAGGGTTTCTCCCTAATCCACAAGTGTTAGGTAGTTCTGTCTTTACTACCAAATGTCATATGTTGTTTTCAGGGTTTCTCCCTAATCCACAAGTGTTAGGTAGTTCTGTCTTTACTACCAAATGTCATATGTTGTTTTCAGGGTTTCTCCCGTGTTGGTGTTTGTTTTGTTGTGTTTTGGGTTTTCTATCCACAAGTGTTAGGTAGTTCTGTCTTTTTAGAAAAGTCATTTTGTTTTCAGGGTTTCTCCCTAATCCACAAGTGTTAGGTAGTTCTGTCTTTACTACCAAATGTCATATGTTGTTTTCAGGGTTTCTCCCTAATCCACAAGTGTTAGGTAGTTCTGTCTTTACTACCAAATGTCATATAGTAATGAAGTAAACTTGACTAAGAACAATCATATTTCCACGTGCACATATGCTGAAAAACATCTGTCAGAACCAAGTCTAATAGGTCCAATGCCTATTATAGCTGCATCCTATTGATTGATTGAAACGCTTATGTTCAGCAATTTGACTGAACACGAATGCCACAACTCCTTCGTTTGCAAGTGTTAACGTGTTATGGAGGTGATGAAAATGGGAAATATTGTGCCGAGAGCAGGATTCGAACCCACACTTCTTTCCATTCCGGGCTAGTGTGCTAACCATTACACCACTGAGGCTCTCTGAGGCAATCACCTTATCCACCCAGCCAATGTTACATTTGTAATAGATGTGTGAACACCGTGAGCTATGTAATATAAGAGACTTTATTAGGAATGTTATCCCAGCATGCATCGGTCATGACCTGTGCATGACCTTTGACCCAAGGTATACATAACATCTCCATTTCAATATCCTTAATTAACTTAACTGCAATATGCAATCTAACATGTGCATTTCTAGTTATATGCTTTTGAACATTTTCTGACTACCTTGGCATCTTCCTTTCTTTCTTTTTTTTTCTTAAAATCTTTTTTAAAACTTAGGCTAGTGCATGTAAATTTATGCGAAGTGGTTCCCTTGAGTGAGATTTAGTGACAATTTAAAGACAAGAAATTGAATTTCCCCCTCTATACTTGTGCTATTTTGCGCTTTTACGGCAATGTTTAGGATTGGTATGAGAAATTCCTAAGTACTTATCGTTTGTCTCAATACAAATGAAACCGATATCCATGTTTTATGGTTTTTATGACTAAACCTTTTATTATTATTGGCATATGACTGCAGCTGTAACACGCATGCTTACTTATGTTGTTTACAAGATTTCATATCTTACTGTAATGCAGTATATCATTATTTCAATAACATGAAACTTTTACAATATTTTTATTAATTCAATACCTTGTGTACAAGTATTTTTATATATTGTCTCTTAAGTTCTATTCACCTTTCACTTGATGCATATTTTTCATACTAATACCCAAATTGGGCTGTATGCTTACTTATTCTGCCATAACGTGCAGTGTATTGTGGTGTTTTATTAAATAACTTAAGTGTTTTGTTATATTCTTTGCTTTTGCTTGACCGTAGTTTCTGTGGTTTCTGTTCGTTTGACCATTTGAAAATAAACTTTCTGTTTCAGCATAAGATGTTTTGTTCGTCATTTATGATGTTATACTCTCTCAGCTTGCTTGTGCTAGTATGTAGAATGCTACCTTGAAGATTAACATCAAGAAGACGGAGGTGCTGTACCAACCAAACTCTACAAGAACCCGAGAGGAGGATATCATGGTTGACGGAAACAAGCGGAACTCTGTTCTGGAATTCACCTACCTCGGAAGCACTATATCAAGTGATGGACGCATTGATGTTGAAATACAGAGGAGGATGGCTAAGGTTGGCACATCTTTCGGCCGACTATGGGAGAGACTGTGGAAAAACCACCATGTGTCCATGCGGGTCAAAGGCAAGATCTACCATGCAACCGTTCTATCCACCCTACTATACGGAGCCGAGGCCTGGACAGTGTACAGACGACAGGTGAAAAAGCTGCATGCCTTCATGATGCGACATCTGCGTTCAATCATGAGGCTAACCTGGAAGGACAGAGTGACAAATAAGGAAATACTCGAATGGACGGGCTGCCTTCTATGGAAGATCTTCTGATCTTCTGAACTGGGCACCTCATGTGGATGTCATCAGACACGCTACCAAAGTAGATCCTCTACTCTCAACTGTCTTCCGGCAACAGAAAGAGAGGGCACCCTCGTCTCTGGTTCAAGGATACCATCAAGAGAAACCTGAAGCTGAGAGACATTAAGACCGACTCATGGACATCACTCTCACAGCAGAGAGCTAAATGGGGAGCGGCATTCAAATGATGAAAGCAGTCTTTGTTGCATCGCGACCGACAGCATGATGATGATGATGACCTTGTTTCCATTCATTTTTGTGATTTCTGTATCATATTTTGTCCCCTGTTTCTAATTTGGTGTGTGTTTTACATGCAAGTTTGTCAAAGTACATTTTTTGTATTGTTTGTTTATGTTTTATTTGATCTAACATCTCGATTATCTTTAATACATTTTTTTATCATCTTTTTTAATGTCTGCACATATCGTTCGACTTGTCCATTGCTTTGAGCGTGGATAGAATTTGTATATACTGGTTTGAAATTGTATATCGAGGGAAACCTTCGATACTCTTCACTTGCAAATTGTGGGCCATTATTGGATACCACATATTTGGGTATTCTGTGTCTTGCAAACGTCTGTTTGAGTGCATTAATAATTGATTGACTAGAAGTTTGCTTCAACTCCACTATTTCAGGGAATTTAGTGTAATAGTCAATAATTAATATGTAGAATTTATCCAGTACAATATTTCCTCCCTAATTAGGGAGTTAATTCGAAATTTGTAGTTTGGTAATTTTTGAGTTTGTATAGCATCATAAATTCTTGATGAAAACGAATGGCCACCTCGTATAATGGAAGCGCAGTGTGACAGAGGGCCAGCCAGGCATTCCAGTTCTCGTCTCGTTGCTTTATGCATGTTCAGAAAAGGTTTCAAAGTTTTGATTAGTTTAATAAATTTTCTCTCAGGTAGACATAATTGGAGGTTAACGGTATCAATTTCGATACCCAAGAATACTGTGCATTGCGATGGGGGTCGTATTTTTGAATAACTAATGAAAAAGCCTAAATGTTGTAATATATGTTTATTTGCCGTCTTTGATGAATAGATTTGCATCTGTACGACCAGGCGTTGCTTTGCGAGTCTTCATTTGCTCGAAAGTGTAGTGTGACAGTGCCAATTCTTGGTTCCCGCTGAGAATGCCTCGAACCCTTGTCTGGCGGCGAGTTTACGCACCGCTTCATCATCAGCAGTATGAGCGGACGAGTAGAACTTAGCGAACTGGGATTTACCAGCTGCATGAACTTGCGATAGTCGTTTGGGTCAACATTTTGGTAACCCAGCATCCACTCACAAGACGCCTCAATTAATTCACCTGGATTCAGTTTGTTGACACTTTTATGGTTTCCGTGTATTTATGGATGGACCACTTCCTCCGTAATCTTCGTTCACGGCTTGGTGTAGGTCCCTAAAAACTCGCTGAGGGGGTGCGTCGCCGGTGTCATCTCAGAGGTGCGTCACGTGACTCACTTCGGCCACGTGGAGCCTTCTCCTTCAATTCAATTCTTTTATTTGAACTCTCTGCAAGGTATGTTTACAATAAATTGAGGTGATACAATAAATGCATACAAATTCCTTACAGACAGAAAGGATCCCAGAAAAGCGATGCTCATCTAGCTGGTCTCCATGATATGAATGAACAAGTGATGACAATAACACAGTATTAAACTTCAGCTACATTTTTAACTAATGATTATGATGAGATACTGATGCGTCTCTTCACAGTTAGTAAAAAACAAAGTAATGATAGGAATATTATATGGATATTGTGTCATGGATTCATGTACTCACATGCAGTATCAGTAGTTATTTTGCATGTATGTTAATAGGGGTAAATCTTATGTTCTTTGCCATAGCCACTTGATATTTTAAATTATGCGACTAGTTAATAACAACTATATCCTATTATATATATTCTTTACTGGTAATCGATTTAGTATGCATTGAGATAGCTTATCTTTAGTTTTTTACAGAAGTTTTTCAAAGTTTTAAGGTTTCTAATCTCTACTGGTATTGAGTTCCAGATATTGGTTCCTTGGTTTTCAGTTGTTATTTTGCCATATTTGTTTCTAGTGTGTTTGTGATGTATGTTATTTATCTGTCGTGTGTTATGGGAATGGACCTGATTGTTTTCTTTGAAGAGATTATCAAATATTTAAGGGAGGAGGCCATTCTTTTGCTTGTAAACAAATTTTGCAATGTATATTTTATAAATGTCAGTTACCATAAGTAAGTCCAGGTCTTTATGAAGTGATTTAATTGGGGTGAGATAGTCTTTGCAATGGAACTGGCAAAATACAACATCGACATTGCCGCCCTATGCGAAACAAGGTTCTCAGAGTCTGGTAGTCTCAATGACCTGGAATACTCTTTCTTCTGGAGTGGCAAACCCGAAGGAGAGAGAAGGGAGGCAGGAGTGGGCTTTGCTATCAAAAAGGACATCGTCACAAAGCTGACAGAAATGCCACGGCCAGTAAGTGACAGAATCATGACGATGAGACTACCTTTGAGCAAGGACAACTTTGCTACAATTATCAGTGTGTACGCTCCAACAATGACAAACCCAGATGATAACAAGGAGGCCTTCTACAACCAGCTGGCAAGTACGCTCAGTGACATCCCTCACACTGATAAGCTACTGCTGATAGGAGACTTCAATGCAAGGATAGGAAGAGACAATGACAAGTGGCCCTTGGTCATGGGCAAACATGGAATCGGGAAATGCAACTCCAATGGTGAGCTCCTACTGGCTTTGTGCTCTGAGTTCGAACTGATAGTGACAAACACCATGTTCAAGCAGAAGGATGAACACAAGACCACTTGGATGCATCCTCGTTCCAGGCACTGGCATATGATCGACTTCTTCATCACAAGGTGCCGGGATAAGATGGACATCCACAGTACTCGAGCCATGCGTGGAGCTAAATGCTGGACCGATCACCAGATGCTAAGGTCAAAAGTGGCATTCAGAATACGAGAAGCACACAACAGGCAAGGGACAAATAAACCAACAAAGCTCAACACAGCAAAATTAAGTACCATCAGTCACAGGGAGAGCTTCGAGCGGGAGATGGACAGTGCTCTCGCACACTGGGAGGAGAAGGAAAGCCCAACACCAGATGAGGAATGGGCAGCGTTGCAACAGGTTGTATACAACACAGCTAAAACTTATCTCGGCAAGCCAGACAGAAAACATCAGGACTGGTTCGACCCCAACAATCAGGAGCTACAGAATCTTATGAGCAGAAGAGACCAAGCCCACCAGAGAGTGTTGCAGACCAGGAACACTAGATCCACCACTGCAGCATACAAAGATGCCTGCAGATTGCTACAAAAATGCACCCGTGCATTGAAGTCAGACTGGTGGGAAATGAAGGCAGAGGAGCTGCAGAGAGCTGCAGACAGAAACAACATGAAGGGCTTCTACAGCGGACTGAAGGAAGTGTGGGGACCCGTGAAGAAGGGAGCTGTTCACCTGAAATCAACAGATGGAACGGAGACCTTTTCCGACAGCAAGAGAGTTGTGGCAAGATGGAGCGAACACTTCCAGAAGCTACTCAACGTCCCTGGTGACATAGATCACGAAGCTCTGAACAACATCCAGCAGCGCATTACCAAAACATGCCTCGATGAGATTCCAACCATGGATGAGATGGCTAGAGCAATCGCCAGCCTGAAAGATGGCAAAGCACCTGGGGGTGATGGAATTCCTGCCGAGGTATGGAAGCATGGAGGAGACAATCTGCTCAACAGACTGCACCAACTAATCACCAATGCCTGGGAGGAGGGTTCTGTACCCCAAGCATGGAAGGATGCCAGCATTGTAACCATCTACAAGAAAGGTGATCGAACAGACTGTGGGAACTATAGAGGAATCTCTCTTCTTTCCATAGCAGGGAAGATCTTCGCCAGGATCCTACTCAACAGACTATCTATTCACATAACACCTGGTGTAGTTCCGGAGTCACAGTGTGGCTTCAGAGGTAACCGGAGCACTGTGGATATGATATTTTGTCTCCGACAGCTACAAGAAAAGTGCATTGAGCAGGACCGACCACTGTACATGGTATTTGTCGATTTCACTAAGGCATTTGATACAGTCGGGAGGACCGGGCTATGGCAGCTACTGAGGAAGTACGGATGCCCAGAGAAGTTCACAACTATGATCGAGGCTCTACATACAGGAATGATGGCGAACGTTAGTGCTGGAGGGGAAGTCTCGGAATCGTTCGGGGTTACCAATGGGGTCAAGC
This sequence comes from Branchipolynoe longqiensis, assembly GCA_030323885.1. NCBI lineage: Eukaryota > Metazoa > Annelida > Polychaeta > Phyllodocida > Polynoidae > Branchipolynoe > Branchipolynoe longqiensis. The sequence continues at coordinate 6,026 of JASIRB010002401.1, read as the reverse complement.
AAGGTTGTGTACTGGCCCCCACGCTCTTCTCCATCTTCCTATCAGCAATGCTAGACGAGGCTTTCCGAGACATGGGGGATGGCATCTATATACAGTCCAGACAGAGCGCTGACCTATTCAATGTCGCACACTTCAGAGCGAAGACCAAGACTACTCAGATACTGGTGAGAGAGCTACTATTCGCAGATGACAGTGCACTGGTTGCCCACTCTGCTGAAGAGACCCAGAAAATAGTGGACGCTTTCTCCGATGCATCAAAGAAGTTTGGCCTGAAAATTAACATCAAGAAGACGGAGGTGCTGTACCAACCCAACTCTACAAGAACCCGAGAGGAGGAGATCATGGTTGACGGAAACAAGCTGAACTCTGTTCCGGAATTCACCTATCTCGGAAGCACTATATCAAGTGATGGACGCATCTTTCGGCCGACTACGCCAGAGACTCTGGAACAACCACCATGTGTCCATTCGGGTCAAAGGTAAGATCTACCGCGCACTCTGTCTATCCACCCTACTATACGGAGCCGAGGCCTGGACAGTGTACAGACAGCAGGTGAAAAAGCTGCATGCCTTCATGATGCGACATCTGCGTTCAATCATGAGGCTAACCTGGAAGGACAAAGTGACGAATAAGGAAATACTCGAACGGATGGGGCTGCCCTCTATGGAAGATCTTCTGATCAAAAAGAATCTCCGGTGGACTGGACACCTCATGAGGATGTCATCAGACAGGCTACCAAAGCAGATCCTCTATTCTCAACTGTCTTCTGGCTACAGAAAGAGAGGGCGCCCCCGTCTCCGGTTCAAGGATACCATCAAGAGAAACCTGAAGCTGAGAGACATTAAGACCGACTCATGGACGCAACTCTCACAGCAGAGAGCTAAATGGAGAGCGGCAGTCAAGTAATGAAAGCAGTCTTTGTCGCATCGCGACCGACAGCATGATGATGATGATGAGTCTTTGCTACACAGTATTTTCAAGGCTCTGTTTTGTTGTGTCTGTACCTTTTTTAGGGTTGATAATTTGGCTCTCCCATACACCTCTATACCATACTGGATTTTGGACTAAACGTATGCATAGCATAGTAATTTTTTATTTTCCTCATGTACCCGTCGTCTGATTATTTTAAATGAGTTAGCCGTTTTAATTATTGAACTATTGAATTATTGAATTATTTATGTTCATCCCAGTTGAGGTTTTCATCTAGAATTATACCTAGGTATTTCACAGAAGGGACTCTCTTTATTGTGTTATTGTTTATCTTTATGTTGTTTAGGTAATCAGGAATGGTTGTACTTCTGCTTTTAAATATTGTGTAGCATGTTTTGTTCAGGTTTACTGTTAATTTGTTATCATTGCACCATGTAAATATATCTGAAAGGAATGTTTTAATTGAATGTTTTAGTTGTTTGGGTGAATTTGAGGTTATGAAGCCATTGGTATTGTCATGGGGGTGATGAAAATGGGAAATACTGCGCCTAGAGCGGGACTCGAACCCACATCTCTTTGCATTCCGGGCCAGTGTGCTAACCATTACACCACCTAGGCTCCCTGATATCAACACACTCCCCACGCCTACCTGTCTATGTGGTTACTTGCCTGAGAGGTCAGTGCAGACCACTACACTCGTCCCCCTGGAATTGTAAGTCTTGTAATGCTTACAATTACATACATACAGGCAATGCACTAACACATACATACACAGGGTAGGTTCAACAACCATACAGCGCAAAGCTTGTACAGGATCCTGGTCACGGCAACCAGTGTCGTGGGGGTGATGAAAATGGGAAATACTGCGCCTAGAGCGGGACTCGAACCCACATCTCTTTGCATTCCGGGCCAGTGTGCTAACCATTACACCACCTAGACTCCCTGATATCAACACACTACCCACGCCTACCTGTCTATGTGGCTACTTGCCTGAGAGGTCAGTGCAGACTACTACACTATCATCTGCAAATAACCTTGTTTTGACATCTTGTTTTGTACAGTTGACTATATCATTTGTGTAGATCAAAAATAGGAGAGGTCCCAGGACAGAACCTTGGGGGACACCATTGCTGATTGAGTTTAGCTTGGATCGTTTACCGTTTATGTATGTAAATTGCTTTCTATTGCTTAGGTAACTCTCAAACCATTTAAGTCCCTGGCCTCGAATTCCGTTGTGCCTAAGTTTTGAGAGTAGGATGTCATGGTCTACGGTATCAAATGCTTTGCTCAGGTCTAAGTAGACTCCTGCAACATGTTTCCCATTTTCAAGGTCTTGTAGTATATTGTCTAAGATTTCAGTCAGAGCCATTATTGCTGAGTGATTCTCTCTAAATCCAAATTGGTATTTGTATAATATTTTGTATTTGTTAAGAAATTGGTAAACTCTTTTGTACATTAGTTTTTCCATCAATTTGTTTAGGGTACTGAGTAGGCTGATTGGCCTTTAGTTATCAACTAGGTATTTCTCATTTTTCTTATGGATGGGTATTACTTTTACAACTTTGAGATTGTCAGGAAAAGTAGCATTTTCAAATGACAGGTTTATTATGTGGGAGATAGATGGTGCGAGTAGAGTGTCACACTCTTTGATTATTTTTGGCGAGATATTGTCATGTCTGCTTGACTTATTAGGATTTAGTTTCTTTATTTCTTCTAGGGTTTCTTGTTCATTGGTGGGACTAAGAAAAAAACTATGTGAATTTGGGTGTTTAAGATATTGCTTGTGTGCTATGCTATTACTGGTGTGTTTTGCTGCAAGTTTTTCACCAATTGAACAGAAGTGTTCATTTAATGCGCTGGCGATATCTTCATTGTTTGTCATTGTTTTATTGTTATAGATTAGTTTGTCAATTTGATTTTTCAGTTTTGCTTTATGTGGGTTGATGATGTCTCCAAAGATTTTCCAGAGGGTATAAAGAGTTTGCTTCTCGATACTGACTAGTTCTTTATAGTAGCCTTCCTCTGCTGATCGTAGACAAGTGATTATTATATTCTTATATTTTGTGTGTTTTATTCGGTTTTCAGCTGTTGGGTTGCATTTGTATGTTTTGAAGTATCTATCTTTTACTGCTATACAAGTTTTAAGGCTTGATGTGATCCATCTTTTAACTTTTGCTCTTTGTCTTGATAGTTTTGTTAGTGGGAAAGCTGCATTAAGTGCTGTGTTATAAATCTGGTAGAAGATGGTTAGGGCTTTGTTTACTTCGGTTGCTTTATAGTATTCTTTCCAGTCTGAGGTTTCAATAAGGTCTTTCAAGGTGAGGGTGGCGAGCTCTTTTTCAATGGACTTGCTTCTGGCCGCCATGGCGGCCACTACTTTTCATTTTTCCAGACTCCGCAGACATTCTGCGAGCACACGTTCTTCGTCACTCAAGTCGGTTTCCTCCCCAGGTCTAGCGTCGGCCATTGAAGTCGTTGGAACTTCCAACGATAGACGTTCACTGTTAACAGCTTTACCTTGCTCAGTCATGGCTGTCTTGCTCTGTGTAGTTTGCTTGGTGTAGAGTATTGACCAATTTCATATGACGTCAGCACATGTATTTAGGTCAGTGCGCACGCTGGTTGGCTGCAGGACAACATCCGGTCACACTGCAAACTCAATCGCTATGGGCAATCTTCATAGAAAAAAGGTGAAATATCTCTAAAACCACAAGACCTAGAAACAAACTGATTGGAACACACATAGAAAACATGTTTACCAAAAATATTATATTAAATTGATATGGCTAGGGTTCTGGATTTCTATTAATTTTGAATAAAACTGACATTTTGTACTGCGTGTACTGCAAACACAATCACAATGTGTTGTCAATGGCAGTGAGCAATCTTCATACAGAAAAAGTTAAATATCTCTAAAACCACACCACCTAGAAACAAACTGATTGGAATACACATAGACAATATGTTTACCAAAAAGATTATATAAATTAATACGGTTAGGGTTCTGGATTTCTATTAATTTTGAATAAAACTGACGTTTTCCACTACACATACGGCAAACTCAATGCATTGTCAATGGTGGTGAGCAATCTTCATACAGCAAAAGTAAAATATCTCTAAAACCACAACACGTAGAAACAAACTGATTGGTATCCAGATAGAAAACATGTTTACCAAAAAGATTATATTAAATTGATACGGTTAGGATTCTGGATTTATATTAATTTTGAATAAAACTGAAGTTTTGCACTGTGCGTACGGGCAAACTCAGTGGCAGTGTGCATTCATTCTGCAGCCAAGCTGCGCGCGCATACACGATGTTTACAAATATTGAAAGGGGTCTATAGTGCACTTGCTGTTTGTTGGAGCGTTGTGGTTACTCCCGCATGGACCTCAAAAAGGTTCGGTCATAATTCAGGAGCTCATAAGAGTGTGTGTGCTCTCCTGTGTCGGGCCGGTGTTGCAGTTTCAGCGCCCGGTCAGTTTCAGTGCCCGGTCAGTTTCATGCGCATGCATCAAAATCTAACACCATCGTCACTAACCTTATAAATTTAATATAATGTTTTTGGTAAAGATGTTTTCTACATGTGTTCAAAGTGATTTGTTTCTAGGTGGTGTGGTTTTAGAGATATATCACTTTTCCTGTATTTTCTGTATGAAGATTGCTAGCGACCATTGACAATGCCATGAGTTTGACGGTACGCGCAGTGCAAAACCTTAGTTTTATTCAAAATTAATACAAATCAAGAACCCTAACCTTATAAATTTAATACAGTCTTTTTGGTAAAGATGTTTTCTATATGTGTACCAAGCGATTTGTTAATAGGTGGTGTCGTTTTAGAGATATTTCACTTTTGCTGTATTTTCTGTATGAAGATTGCTTACGACCATTGACAATGCCTTGAGTTTGAGTCTATACGGGCTGTGGAAACTGACCGGGCACTGAAACTGCGACACGGGCATTGACCGTCTCGACAGGCACGCCCACCCGTCGCCTGGTGCGAGCGTGCCGTCTGGCGAGTCCGGGTGGTAATTAGATCAGTAAATAGTAGTGATAAGTAACACAAGGGGGAGCCTCTGTGCCATCACCAGACCGGTTCTCGCTTCAATCAATAGGATATCAATAGGATACAGCTATAATAGGCCTTGGACCTCCTAGCCGCTTTTAATTAATAGAAATGGAGACAATTCTTCAGATGTGGTGGATCGTAGCAACTGTCACTGGCTCCAAGATATATGTAATGCTTGACCAGTATGCATCCAGTCGGGACTTGAAACAGTTCACCGACTCTGCTGCTACGATACTCTCCGGCAGGTCATTCCACAGGTCAACCACCCTAAAGCCGAAAAAGTTGTGTCGCAGGTCCAGTCTGGAATACCGCCTCCTCAGCTTCAGGGAGTGCCCTCTGGTCCTGGTGTTGGAGTCTCTGATAAAGGGGCTGCCTGTCTTGTAGATCATCATCATCATCATGCTGTCGGTCGCGATGCGACAAAGACTGCTTTCATTACTTGACTTCCGCTCTCCATTTAGCTCTCTGCTCTGAGAGTTGCATCCATGAGTTGGTCTTAATGTCTCTCAGCTTCAGGTTTCTCTTGATGGTATCCTTGAACCGGAGACGAGGGCAACCTCTCTTTCTGTAACCAGAAGACAGGTGAGAATAAAGGATCTCCTTTGGTAGCACATTTCATGAAAGCTTCCTGCAAAAGTGTTGCTGGCTTTTGCAAGTTACCAGCGGCACTCTCTCGGGGAGCAAATAGAGGTTTCACATCGGCAAGAACATGTCCAGACAGGCGCAAAACTATTTGTCCCTGCAGTGGCTGGTCGGGAGATGTTGGGAGTCCCATACATCAACCGCCCTTAATGCTGCCACAGTGACATGGTTTTGTTCAGGGTTTGCTCCCTTAGCCTTCGGTTCTGTCAAGAACCTGTACCACAAGGCAGTGGTTTACAACTCTGCAGGGCAGGGACGTTAAACTCCCTGAGGTATTGCTATACCTGTATATCTTGTAGATACCATGGAGATATTTGAATACTTCAATCATATCCCCCCGGGCCTGTCTGTAGTACATGCTTGGGATCTTCAAATGACTCATAG
>JASIRB010001487.1:0-41125 GCA_030323885.1 Branchipolynoe longqiensis | reverse complement strand
GGGTGCGGGGAAGGGGTGGGTGGTGGGTGGTGGGGTGCGGGGAAGGGGTGGGTGGTGGGTGGTGGGCAGCGGGAGGCCGGGGGTGGGAAGGGTGGGAGAGGGGCATTTAAATGCAATTAAATACAATGTGAATGGCAGAATGGACTGTGCAGCATTCTGTGGTTAATCTTAGCTCACCCTTTTCATCTGAACACTGTGTGGGGAAGGGTGCGTGTCTGCGTGTGTGCGTGTGTGTTGGTGGTGGTGGTGGCCTCTCAAAGGATGTGTCAGTGTGGTGTGTGGGTGGTGGGTGGGTGAGTACACTTGGGTTTGTTGAGTGTTGTGTGGTGTTGTTTGGTTGTTGAAGTTTTACGTCCTTGCAACATCAAAGGTCATATCAGGAAGGGTAACGACTTGTGACAGTGCAGATTCATGGTGACTTTATAGGAGACCAGGCAGTCAGCACCATGACCTGATCTCCGACTCAGTCATATTACCTGACACTGATCCAACCAGTTCTTGCCCTATTCTAATAATGCCGAACGCCTGGTTAGGAAGTGACAAGTATCAATTTTTAAGTCATTGGTTTGACATGACCAGGATTTGAAACCGTAGGTTTGAACCCCACGTTCTACCAAAACGGGAGACGGACGCCCAACTCATTTGACCATCCCGTCTGGTAAGTTGTGTGGTGGTGTGGTGGTGTGTGTGGAGGGTGTGGAAGGGGTGGGGGTGGGGAGTTACCTGTCCACCACCATCTCCTGTGAATGCCCGAATGGCCCGTCGGAGCTGCCATTATATATACACAGGTAAGACACTGACCAATGTTCCGGCTCAGTCACGCCTCACCGCACACCACCACCTCCCCTTTCACCCCCTTCCCCACCACCAGACGGCATGGCCGAATGAGTTGAGCATCCGTCTCCCGTTTTGGTAGATCATGGGATTAGAACCCTCGTAAAGTCAAACTAATGACTTACAAAATTGATACTTGTCGCTTGTTGCAGGCATTCTGCATTATTAATATTAGGACAGGATAAGGACCGGTTAGCTCAGTGTCAGGATAATGTGACTGAGTGGGATATCAGGTCATGGTATTGGCAGCCTGGTCTCCCAATGGGGCAGTACTATAAAGTCACCATGAGTGCGCACTGTCACCCATCCTGATATGACCTTAGATTTTTGGTTGATTGTTGGAATTATACGCCCTGGCAACATCTAAGGTCATATCAGCAAATCATACATGAAAGCTTAGTTTATTTAATGACGCCCCAAGAGCACATTGATTTTGTCATCGGCTATTGGACGTTATCTGGAAATATGACCTTAGATGTTGCTAGGACGTAAAACTCCAACAACCAACGTTATAACCTTAGATGTTGTCAGCACGTAAAACTCCAACAACCAACCAACACTGACCAATGCTCCGGTGAAGTCACGCCTCACTGCACCCCCACCCACCCTACTCCCCCCCCCCCCTCTCCCCTCCCCCGTCAAACCTCTATTCAGGCTTCTACCCAGTCTGATGACCATCCAATCAGACTGCTGCAAAAGCGCGATTGTTCAGCTACAAGCCGCCAGTGGCGCGGCTTACTGAATGTTCACCCACCAAAAATAAACCCTATTTTGGTTTGGTTGTGTTAGGGGTGGGGGGTGGGGGAGGGGGGAGCGGGACGTAGCTCAGGCTCTAGAGTGTCCACCTATGAAGGTGTCGGTTATCCAATCGATCCTGCTCAGGGCACCCATTTACAGTTTGGGCTATTTTCCATTCCAACCAGTGGTCCACAACTGGTTGTGGCACGTGCTGTCCTGTCTGTGGGAAAGTGAATATAAAAGACCCCTTGCTGCTTATCAGAAAGAGTAGCCTATGTGGCAGTAGCAGGTTTCCTCCAAAGAAATATGTCATGATGACCATATGTTTTACATCCAATAGGCGAGGATATGAAAATCAATGTGCTCTAGAAATCAATGTGCGTTGTTAATTAAAAGAAGCTTTAATTTACTTTGGAGTTGTGTTCGGGTGCACAGGATTTTGCGGTGTCTGAATCCGTTATGGTGCAAGTGTCCCGTTCGGAAGGTCAGAAATTTGACAAACTTGGTTGAGTCAAATCACTGACTGGGAGTATGTGTGTGGGGGGGAGGGGTGTTGGTGCGTTGGTGCGTTGGTGCGCTGGTGCGCTGGTGCGCTGGTGCGCTGGTGCGCTGGTGCGCTGGTGCGCTGGTGCGCTGGTGCGCTGGTGCGCTGGTGCGCTGGTGCGCTGGTGCGCTGGTGCGCTGGTGCGCTGGTGCGCTGGTGCGCTGGTGCGCTGGTGCGCTGGTGCGCTGGTGCGCTGGTGCGCTGGTGCGCTGGTGCGCTGGTGCGCTGGTGCGCTGGTGCGCTGGTGGGTGTGTTGGTGGGTGTGTTGGTGTGTTGGTGTGTTGGTGGGTGTGTTGGTGTGTTGGTGTGTTGGTGTGTTGGTGTGTTGGTGGGTGTGTTGGTGTGTTGGTGTGTTGGTGGGTTGGTGGGTTGGTGTGTTGGTGGGTTGGTGGGTTGGTGTGTTGGTGTGTTGGTGTGTTGGTGGGTGTGTTGGTGTGTTGGTGTGTTGGTGTGTTGGTGTGTTGGTGTGTTGGTGTGTTGGTGTGTTGGTGTGTTGGTGTGTTGGTGTGTTGGTGTGTTGGTGTGTGGGTGTGTTGGTGTGTTGGTGTGTTGGTGTGTTGGTGTGTTGGTGTGTTGGTGTGTTGGTGTGTTGGTGTGTTGGTGTGTTGGTGTGTTGGTGTGTTGGTGTGTTGGTGTGTTGGTGTGTTGGTGTGTTGGTGTGTTGGGGTGTGTTGGTTGTGTTGGTGTGTTGGTGTGTTGGTGTGTTGGTGTGTTGGTGTGTTGGTGTGTTGGTGTGTTGGTGTGTTGGTGTGTTGGTGTGTTGGTGTGTTGGTGTGTTGGTGTTTTGGTGTTGGTGTGTTGGTGTGTTGGTGTGTTGGTGTGTTGGTGTGTTGGTGTGTTGGTGTGTTGGTGTGTTGGCGTGTTGGTGTGTTGGTGTGTTGGTGTGTTGGTGTGTTGGTGTGCTGGTGTGTTGGTGTGTTGGTGTGTTGGTGTAGGGGGTTGGGGTGTGGGGGTGTGGGGGTGTGGGGTGTGGGGGAGAGGGACGGTAATGCTTCCTTTGAGATTCCAGCGTCCCAGCGCCGTTACCACAGCGCCCCCTGTCGGGTGCGGTCGGGGGGGGGGGTGAAGCGGGGTGGGACCGGACGGTGGGAGACAAGGGCCGGCCCTGTAAGCCGCCCCCTCCCGTCACACCCGCCCCGCCCTTACCCCCGGCCCGCCCACCACCCTTGGTTCCCCGTCCCGCCGCCCGCCCTCACCCCCGCCCCCGCCCGCCGCCCTTGGCTCCCCGTCCCGCCCGCCGGCTTTGCGACATGCCGGAAATAGGCGTCCTGTTAAAAGGGACGGAGGCGCCACCGTGCGGCGGGAATTAGAATCACCCACATCCCTCGTACATACATACATACATACATACATACATACATACATACATACATACATACATACATACATGCATGCATGCATGCATACATACATACATGCATGCATACATATATGCATACATACATACATGCATGCATGCATGCATGCATGCATGCATACATACATACATACATACCTATACACCTCCACAAACATACATGCACACACATGGTGATATATACCCCCACACACTTACATGCACACACATAGATATTTAATTATACTCACCCACACATACACACACATACACTCCCACACACAATAATACACAACCCCCGCCCCACCCTCTCATACCCACACACAATGATAAACATATACACACAACCCCGCCCCTCCCTTCCACACCCACGCACCCGCACATGCACACATACATGCACACACATCTATCCCCACACCCACACAATACTACAAATATACGCACCCGCCCCTCATCTCACACACTTAAATATATACACACAACCCCGCCCCTCCCTGTAACAGCCACACATACATACATACATACATACATACATACATACATACACACATACGTACATACATACATACATACATACGTACATACATACATACATACATACACACATACATACATACATACAGACATACATACATACAGACATACTTACATACATACATACACATACATACATACATACAAACATACATACATACATACATACATACACACATACATAAAAAGACATATGTACGCAACACTGCCCTCCCTCCCACACCCACACATACACATTTACATAACCCCACCCTTCCTTCCCACACGTGGATATGCACACCCACACACATGCACACATACATACACACATGCACACATACACGCATACGCACATACACACAAACACAACACTTGTATACGTACATGCACACGCAACCCCCCCCCCCCCTCCCTCCTATACATCCACAAACCCACACCCACCCACACACCTGGCCTACCACGGACGGCAGACCGGCGGTTACGTGGAAATATTCAGGCTTTCCCCACTCAGTGTGTCTATGGGTGAGGTGGGGGTAGGGGTGGGGGTGGGGATTGGGGTGGGGTGGGGTAGTGCTGTTGATGGGGGTTAAGGGGTTAGGTGTGCGTTAGGTGAGGATGTAGGATGTAGACAAATGGTGGTCAGAACTAGAGGCCGGTACACACCTCCCGTATAAAACCTAAAACTGAGTTTTAAGTCGCGAATCGGAAGGCTCTGGTGTGAGAGGGGGTCACACACCTAAAGACTGAAACCGACTAAAACTCAAACTTTGTCGCGAAACGGGAGGTGTGTGCCGGGTTTGATAAGATTCGAAAAATGAATCGGGCAATTTTAGTCGGGAAACGAGTCGGGTCGGGTTGTAAAGGGAGGGAGGTCACACACCTAAAGACTAAAACTTAGTCGGGAAACGGGATGGGTCGGGTTGTGATGGGTCCCGTCGGACAGTCAGTTTTAGTGCGTGAATCGTATACAGGAGGTGTGTACCAGGCTTAACATCCCCCATCCGGTCGGCCTTCCTACTTCTACCCAAGTCGCCGTCAACCGCTTCAGGACTGGCTACCGCCGTTGGATTGATGTCCCCAACCTCCAGCGTTGTCCCTGCGGCACTAAGATCTTCAATGTGGCCCACATGGGACTGCTTTCAGTGGTGCCCATACAGTGCTGCAGATTTGCAGGCTTCCGCTCACCAATGCGACTGAAAACTCCCCAAAAACAACAAGTGGTGGGGCACGAAGCTGGTGGTCGGTGTGGGTGTGTGTGTGGGGGGGGGGGGGTAGAGGTGGGGGGGTAGAGGGTGGGAGTGGGGGGGGTGGGGGTGGGAGGTGGGCAGTTGGTTGGTTGGTCGTTGAAGTTTTACGTCCTGGCAACATCTAAGGTCATATCCTCAGAATGGGAACCGAATTGTGACAGTGTGCACTCATGGTGACTTCATAGTGCTGCCCCACTGAGAGACCAGGCTGCCAACACCATGACCTAATGGCCCACTCAGTCACATTATCCTGACACCGAGCCAACCAGTCCTTACATTATCATAATAATGCTGAGCACCTGGCTAGGAAGTAACAAGCATCAATTTTGCAAGTCATTGGTTTGACACGAACGGAAAATTTAACTCCTGACCTTCCAGACGGAGGGTCTGCGCTATACCGATTCGGGTACGGTGTCCCATCGCGGTGGGAGGTAGGAAACATCGTCTCTGAGTAAGGGGTGCTTTTGATGTATGTAGGTAAGTGTGGGAGCGGGACGTAGCTCAGGAGGTAGAGTGTCCGCCTGTGAAGGTGTCGGTCATCCGATCGATCCTGCTCAGTGGACCCATTTACAGTTTGGGCTATTTTCCGTTCCAACCAGTGGTCCACAATTGGTTCATCAAAGGATGTGGTTGGTGCTGTCCTGTCTGTGGGAAATTGCATATACAAGACCCCTTGCTGCTTATTGGAAAGAGTAGCCTATGTTGTGGCAGCGGGTTTCCTCAAAAGAAATATGTCAGAACGATCATATGTTTGACATCCAATAGCTGATGATAAAAATCTATGTGTTCTACAGGCATCGTTAAATAAAACAAACTTTCCCTTGGTGAATAAGTGTGGGCAGGTGTGGGTAGGCGTGGGTAGACGTGGGTAGGCATGGGCAGGTGTGACACTATTTAATGTAACACTAGTGCGGGCATTAAACATTTGTCACCACAAAGAAGGCAAAACTGACACTATTTAATGTAACACTAGTGCGGGCAGTAAAGATTCGTCACCACACAGAAGGCAAAACTTACACTATTTAATGTAACACTAGTGCAGGCAAGCAGGTATTGCAGGTATAGCAATACCTCAGGGAGTTTGACGGCCCTGCCTTGCAGAGTTGTAAACCACTGCGTTTTGGTACAGGTTCTTGACAGAACCGAAGGCTAACGGAGCAAACGCTAAACAGAAAACCATGTCACTGTGGCAGCATTAAGGGCGGTTGATGTATGGAACTCCCAACATCTGCAGGGACAAATAGTTTTGCACCTGTCTTGACATGTTCTTGCCGGTGTGAAACCTCTATTTACTCCCCGAGAGAGTGCCGCTGGTAACTTGCAAAAGCCAGCAGCACTTCAACACTTTTGCAAGCAGCTTTCATGAAATGTAAATCACCAATGCCTGGGAGGAGGGTTCTGTACCCCAAGCATGGAAGGATGCCAGCATTGTAACGATCTACAAGAAAGGTGATCGGACAGACTGTGGGAACTATAGAGGAATCTCTCTTCTTTCCATAGCAGGCAAGATCTTCGCCAGGATCATACTCAACAGACTATCTATTCACATAACACCTGATGTAGTTCCGGAGTCACAGTGTGGCTTCAGAGGTAATCGGAGCACCGTGGATATGATATTTTGTCTCCGACAGCTACAAGAAAAGTGCATTGAGCAGGACCGACCACTGTACATGGTATTTGTTGATTTCACTAAGGCATTTGATACAGTCGGGAGGACCGGGCTATGGCAGCTACTGAGGAAGTATGGATGCCCAAAGAAGTTCACAACTATGATCGGGGCTCTACATACAGGAATGATGGCGAACGTTAGTGCTGGGGGGGAAATCTCAGAATCGTTCGGGTTACCAATGGGGTCAAGCAAGGTTGTGTACTGGCCCCCACGCGCTTCTCCATCTTCCTATCAGCAATGCTCGATGAGGCTTTCCGAGACATGGGGGATGGCATCTATATACAGTCCAGACAGAGCGCTGACCTATTCAATGTCGCACACTTCAGAGCGAAGACCAAGACTACTCAGATACTGGTGAGAGAGCTACTATTCGCAGATGACAGTGCACTGGTTGCCCACTCTGCTGAAATAGTGGATGCTTTCTCCGATGCATCAAAGAAGCTTGCCCTGAAGATTAACATCAAGAAGATGGAGGTGCTGTACCAACCCAACTCTACAAGAACCCGAGAGGAGGAGATCATGGTTGACGGAAACAAGCTGAACTCTGTTCTGGAATTCACCTATCTCAGAAGCACTATATGATGGACGCATTGATGCTGAAATACAGAGGAGGATGGCCAAGGCTAGCACATCTTTCAGCCGACTACGCCAGAGACTCTGGAACAACCACCATGTGTCCATTCGGGTCAAAGGTAAGATCTACCATGCAATCATGCTATCCACCCTGCTATACGGAGCCGAGGCCTGGACAGTGTACAGACGAGAGATGAAAAAGCTGCATGCCTTCATGATGCGACATCTGCATTTAATCATGAGGCTAACCTGGAAGGACAAAGTAACAAATAAGGAAATACTCGAACGAAAGGGGCTGCCCTCTATGGAAGATCTTCTGATCAAAAAGAATCTCTGGTGGACTGGACACCTCATGAGGATGTCATCAGACTGGCTACCAAAGCAGATCCTCTATTCTCAACTGTCTTCTGGCTACAGAAAGAGAGGGCACCCTCGTCTCAGGTTCAAGGATACCATCAAGAGAAACCTGAAGCTGAGAGACATTAAGACCGACTCATGGACGCAACTCTCACAGCAGAGAGCTAAATGGAGAGCGGCAGTCAAGTAATGAAAGCAGTCTTTGTCGCATCACGACCGACAGCATCATGATGATGATGAGTGCAGGCAGTAAAGATTCGTCACCACACAGAAGGCAAAACTGACAGTATTTAATGTAACACTAGTGCGGGCATTAAACATTCGTCACCGCCCAGAAGGCAAAACTGACAGTATTTAATGTAACACTAGTGCGGGCATTAAACATTCGTCACCACACAGAAGGCAAAACTGACAGTATTTAATGTAACACTAGTGCGGGCATTAAATATTCGTCACCACACAGAAGGCAAAACTGACGCTATTTAATGTAGCACTAGTGCGGGCATTAAACATTCGTCACCACACAGAAGGCAAAACTGCCAGTATTTAATGTAACACTAGTGCGGGTAGTAAACATTCGTCACCACACAGAAGGCAAAACTGACACTATTTAACGGAACCTGTCACTGCTGAAGACTATAATGAACAGTATTTAGATGCACTCGCCAAGATTAATTTAGTAGTTATTCACTTCAAATACTTCAGAAGTTAACATTTAAAAACATAAGGTACTTAACATAAAGTAGCATTATACTCATCAACCTGATATCTTTAACTCTAAAACGTAGCCCAAAAACTATAAATCGTTGGAGTGTGCGTAGTCCGATGAAGCATCAACTTTAAAAAACAAAAACAACTATCTAGTTTTAATTCTACATATCTAACTTGGATTCTGATGCACTTATTCAGCATGTATTGTCACATAGAAGGGAATACTGAAACAATTTAATAGAACCTGTTGCTGAAGAAGCCTATGGTGTCAGAGCTTTGGCATGCTTCCCCAAATTAATTTGACATGTTTACACTTCAAATATCTCAAATATTAGCCTTTTAAAATAAAAGTTACTTCAAACTAATGTAAGGTAGATTAGGACAACGAATTTAATATATTTATCTCAGAAAAATGGCAGAAACTCAAAAATATGGGACCATGCAACTCTAAGCTCAATTGTTTCATCCCTTCATGTTAAAGTTAGAGTCCAATGGTGTTGACTTTCGGTCATTTTTCTGAGATAACTATATTAAGTTGATTGTTATAATCTACCTTACTTCAGCTTAAAGTAAATTGTATTTTAAATGGCTAACTTTTGAAACACTGGAAGTACAAGCAGGTAAAATTAGTTTTGGCAAGCTTGCCAAAGCTGACACGATAGGCTTCTGCAGTAACAGCTTCTATTAAGTTGGCCCAGTATTGCCTTCTATGTGGCGACACATGTTTAATAAGTGCACCAGTATCTAGAATATAATGTTCAACCTACTGTAGTTAAATCTTTAACTTAACCCAGAAACCTAAAATCATCAGAGTGTGCGACTTTACCACAATGTCTTCATTCATTCATGTTAAATGAAAATGTAGCAAAGAAATAGGCCACCATCTTGGAACAGAGGAACACAGAAGGTGAACAGGTCACTTGCCATTGGTCAGTTCACGGCTGGTTCCCGGGTCACGACCACTGGTTCCGGCATCTTGGTCACGTGATGGGAGGGTACTAATGTACACACAGTACTGTACCAGACGCCAGGTGAGTACTTAAAGGTGCATAGTCCAATGGTTTTGAGTTTCTGTCATTTTCTGAGATAAATATATTGGGTTGGTCACTATAAGTATAATCTACCTTACTTTAGTTTGATTCCATGACCTTAGATATTGCTAGGAAGCAAGACCCCGTAAATAAGTAAATACAGAAAATAACAATAAAATAAAAATATGGGCGGCTTGACATGTCGTCAGGCTGAAAGGGAAACGCGAACGAGGCTGGCGTCCTGAGCAGCGGGGAGGCGGGGAGGTGAGAAAGCGGGGAGGCGCGGAGGCGGGGAGGCGGTGAGGCGGTGAGGCAGTGAGGCGGGGAGGCGGGGATTCGGGGAGGCTGGAAGGTGGGGAGGCGGGAAGACGCTTCGATCCAGGCCGCGACAGTGCTGCCACCTTTAGTGCAGGAAGTGAAGCGTGACAGCTGTTACCTGCCCAAGGAAGGCTCCCAAAAGGTCACCTGATGCCTGAGTCACCTCAAGGTCACATCCCGAAAGGTCACGGCGAGCACGTGGTGCGGGTCACGTGGTGGCGGGGCGGCTGGTGCCCGGCGCACCTCGTTAATCAAACACCAGATTGTCGTCTGCTGCAGATACATCAAGTCACACCGACTTCCGGTGGTATGTGCACAAAGAACAGTTGGTGACGTCATTGTTTTATGTTGTTGTTGTTGTTATTGTGGTAGGGGGTGAGGAAAGTGTGAACATTGCACCGAGAGTGGGACTCGAACCCACATCTCTTTGCTTTCCGGGACAGTGTGCTAACCATTACACCACCTAGGCTCCTTAATGTCGCCACACACCCACGCCTACCTGTCTATGCGGCCTATGACCAGCCTAGGTGGTGTAATGGTTAGTGTAGTAGTCTGCACTGACTTCACAGGCAAGGAGCCACATAGACAGTTAGGCGTGAGTAGTGTGGTGATTGATATCAGGGAGCATAGGTGGTGTAATCGTTAGCACACTGGCCCGGAATGCAAAGAGATGTGGATTCGAGTCCTGCTCTAGGCACAATATTTCCCATTTTCATCACACCAACGACAATTCTAAACCAATGCATTAGAAGCAGTTACTAACAACGTCTGTAGTGCTCAGCATTTTGACAGTGTTTTTGTATTAAACAATATGCATAAAAGGAAAAAGATGATAATACTAACGTATTACTAATAGTGAGAAACCATGTAGTCGACTACATATTCCACTAACGGCCATAAAAGTGACAGCTTTCCTATTCAGAATTCAAAATGTACAGTGTCACTTACTTGAATTCCCCGCTAGAGGTAAAGATGGCGCCACCTGCGAACAAGAATAATAAAGTGTCAGGCAACGCACTTAGATGAACGTACACAGAGTCGGTTCAACCACCGTACAGCAGACATAGCTTGTACAGGAGCCTGGCCATAACAACCGGTGTCATGCAAATGGAAATATTTCACCTAAAGCAGGTTTCAAACCCACGCTTCTTGCCATTCTAGGGCTAGAATGCTAACCATTACACCGCCTAAGCTCTCTCATGCAATCACCCTATCCAGGTAAGCGGGACGTAGCTCACGCAGTAGAGTGTCCACCTGTGAAGGTGTCGGTCATCCGATCGATCCTGTTCAGTGGACCCATTTGCAGTTTGGGTTATTTTCCATTGCAACCAGTGGTGCACAACTGGTTCATCAAAGGCTGTGGTATGTGCTGTCCTGTCTGTGGGAAAGTACATATAAAAGAACCCTTGCTGCTTATCGGAAAGCGTAGCCTATGTGGCGGCAGTGGTTTCCTCCAAAGAAATATGTCAGAATGACCATATGTTTGATGTCTAATAGCTGATGATGAAAATCAATATGCTCTAGAGCCATCGTTAAATAAAACAAACTTTTTGTTCACCCTATCCACACCTACCTGTGCATGTGGCTCTTTGCCTGAGAGATCAGTGCATACTACTACACTAACAATTACACCACCTAGGCTCCTTGATGCAATCACCCTATCCACACTTACCTGTGCATGTGGCTCTTTGCCTGAGAGGTCAGTGCAGACTACTACACTAACCATTACACCACCTAGGCACCTTGATGCAATCACCCTATCCACGCCTACCTGTGCATGCGGCTCCTTGCCTCAGAGATCAGTGCAGTCTACGACACTTTAATCAGACTCTGCGGCTTTGAGGGTCAGCCATCGCTAGCCCCAATAGACCCCGCCAATTAAGCTAGTGACATCTGTCGGGAGAATCTGAAAGCACTCCAATCGTGTACATTCCCGGACTGCCCATGATTTCACATGCTATATCTCTGTAAAGAAACTACTTCCCAACAGAACAAAAAAAAAATCACACCTGCCCCTGAGCAGTCACTGCTTGCTGTGCAATAGTGCAAAATGCAAAAGACAGGCCAGAAAAATGGTAGATACGAAGACAAAAAATAGACAGTAGCCCCCACAAAACACTAAGGACATCATAGAAACCATCACCACATGGCGCAGTCCACCTGGGTATGCGTAATGGCATAAACCAACACAGAAATGGACAGGCCCTGGTCAGGCATCTGATCCTCCCTGAAATTCAAAATGGCTAAGCAAACAACACAGCCATCCCACCTAGTCACAGTCCTGAAGAGTCTGGGTATGTTCTGGTGCACCGGTGCACTATCTAAGGACAGGACTTGGGTGAAAGGGCGTTGCAACAAACCAATATGGGATGGGATCCTCTCTTACAAGCCCACATGACACCCAAGTAGATGTACATAGTAGGCTATGGTATCATACTCAAACTGGACAACAATTCTGGGGGAAAATACAAAAAAACTAATATAGATTATTACTAATACCCAAAACCACGAGAGACTGGCCTGAGCTGAAACAGGTAAACATCCCTGGGCAAAGGGTCATAACCAAAACAACATCACAGCCATCCAGCATTGAAAATACGAGGCCTCGTGGGGGCTTATGCATTATGGACAGGGTAAATAAAGACATTGTCACACACACACAAAAAAAAGAACGCTTGGAAAAATAATAAAATGCCTGATTATATTCAGATATTCATATCGCAACGGAATTCAAGCTGTTATCCTTGTAATATATCTACAACAAAATTCAACTATATTGTATTTTTCTTCTGGAATTTCACCGCCGCTCTCTTCATCTATTACACCCCTCCAGTTAAGCTAGTGACATCTGTCGGAGGAATCTGGAACCACTCTAGTCGGGTACTTTCCAGCTTAATTGGTGGAGGTTTATTGCCTTCCTTGGTCAATCAATGGCTTTACAATATTAGTATTCACCACACACAACCTATCCTTGCCTGGTGCTAGCCTTATTACTAGGATAGGATAGGATCAAATAAGGACCTGTTTGCTCAGTATCAGGATAATGTGACTGAGTGGGATATCGAGCCATGGTGCTGGTGTTCCAGTCTTCCAGTGAGTCCAATATAAAATCGTCATCAGCGTATACTGTCAGAAGTCAGTACCCACCACGCTATCTATGACCTTCGGTTTTAGTAGGACGTAAGACCCCACTAAATAACTATCTAGCCCACCCCTCATACCTTCACCAACTCACCTCTCACCAAATTCACCACTGGCCCCATCAACCCAACACTTCAACCCCATCACCCTCTCACTTCCACACTCCTTCACTCCCTCACTCCCTCACTCCCTCACTCCCTCACTCCCTTACTCCCTCACTCCTTCACTCCCTCACTCCCTCACTCCCTCACTCCCTCACTCCCTCACTCCCTCACTCCCTCACTCCCTCACTCCCTCACTCACTCACTCCCTCACTCACTCACTCACTCCCTCACTCCCCTCCGGTGCCGAATCGGTAGAACACTGGCTTTCCTTCCGGAAGGTCGGGAGTTCGAACCCCAGCCTAGTCAAGCCAATGACTTACCAAATGGACACCTGTCAGAATCGAACCTGGCGCTTGGCATTGCAAGTATAGACCCCTTTCAATGTTTGTAAACATTGTGTATGGGCGCACAGCTTGGCTGCAGAACGAATGCACACTGCCACTGAGTTTGCCAGTACGCGCAGTGCAAAACCTCAGATTTATTCAAAATTAATAGAATTTCGAAATCCAGAACCCTAACTTCAGTAATTTAATATAATCTTTTTGGTAAACATGTTTTCTATGTGTATTCCAATCAGTTTGTTTCTAGGTGGTGTAGTTTTTTTCTAGGTGGTGTAGATTGCTCACCGTCATTGATAATGCATTGAATTTGCCGTACGTGCAGTGCAAAACATCAGTTTTATTCAAAATTAATAGAAATCCAGAACCCTAACCATATCAATTTAATATAATATTTTTAGTAAACATGTTTTCTATGTGTTTTCCAATCAGTTTGTACTAATAGGTGTTGTGGTTTTAGAGATATTTAACTTTATCTGTATGAAGATTGCTCACTGCCATTGACAATGCATTGGGTTTGCCGGTACACTCAGTGCAAAGCATCAGTTTTATTCAAAATTAATAGAAATCCAGAACACTAATTTCATTAATTTAATATAATCTTTTTGTTAAATATGTTTTCTATGTGTAATCCAATCAGTTTGTTTCTAGGTGGTGTGGCTTTAGAGGTATTTAACTTTTTCTGTATTAAGATTCATTAGATTGCTCACGGCCATTGAAAATGCATTGAGTTTGCCGGTATGCAAAGTGCAATACGTTGATTTTATTCAAAATTAATAGAAATGCAGAGCCCTAACCTTATAAATTGAATACAATCTCATCTTTGAATATGTTTCCTATATGTCTTCCAGTTCAGTTTGTGGCTAGGTGGTTTGGTTTAAGAGATATTTCACCTTTTCTCTATGAAGATTGCTCATAGCCATTGAGTTTGCAGTGTGTCCTGCAGCCAAGCAGCGTGCGCACTGACCTAGAAACATGTGCTGACGTCATATGAAATTGGTCAATAAGCTCAGTGTCAGGATAATGTGACTGAATGGCAAATCGGCTTATGGTGTCAGCAGCCTGGTCTCCCAGTAGGGAAGCACTATAAAGCCACCATGAGTGTTCACTGTGGGTGCCCATCCTGATAAAGCCTTAGATTTTGCTAGGATAAAATCACAACAAACAAACAACCCCCCTAACCCCCTCCGGCTCCTCCCCCTCGCCCCAACAAGCAGCGCCACCCTCGGCGATTTCAGGAAACATGCTGGCTGGTGGTGTCGGGCGGACCCTTTGTCGGCGTCTGTCTCTGGTCGTCACGGTTCGCTGGTCACGTACTCCCCCCCCCCCCCCTCCCAACCATCTAAGGAGCCTGGCATTGGCCGGCACCTCGACCTTCTGTGATTACGTGTAGGACGCAGCGCAGTGGTTAACCGGCAGTGACATGTAACCAGCAGTCAGTAACCAGTAACCAGTCAACCAATTCACCAGCAGCCAGTGGAACAGCAGCCCATAAACTAGCAGTCAGTAAACCAGCAGGAAGTAAACCAGCAGTAGGTAAACCAGCAGCCACTAAACCAGAAACCAGTAAACCAGCAGCCACTAAACCAGCAGCCAGTAAACCAGTAACCAGTAAACCAGCAGCCACTAAACCAGTAACCAGTAAACCAGCAGCCACAAAACCAGTAACCAGTAAACCAGTAACCAGTAAACCAGTGAACCAGTAAACTAGCAGCCAGTAAACCAGTAAACCAGCAGCCAGTAAACCAGTAACCAGTAAACCAGCAGCCAGTAAACCAGTAACCAGTAAACCAGTAACCAGTAAACCAGCAGCCAGTAAACCAGTAACCAGTAAACCAGTAACCAGTAAACCTGCAGCCAGTAAACCAGCAGCCAGTAAACCAGTAACCAGTAAACCAGTAACCAGTAAACCAGTAACCAGTAACCAGTAAACCAGTAACAAGTAAACCAGTAACCAGTAAACCAGTAACCAGTAAACCAGCAGCCAGTAAACCAGCAGCCAGTAAACCAGGAACCACTAAACCAGCAGGCAGTAAACCAGCAGGCAGTGAACCAGCAGCCAGTAAAGCAGCTGCCAGTAACCAGCAGGAAGTAAACCAGCAAACAGTAGCCAAGCTGTCAGTAAGCAGTGACCAGCAGCAAGTCACTAGCAGCTGGCAATCAGTAACCAGCAATCAGTAACTATGTAAGTAATCAGTAGCCAGGGTCACTCACTAACCAGCAGCAAGTCAGGAGCAGCCGTCAATATCAGTAGCCAGCTGTCAGTAAGCAGCTGTCAGTAAGTAGCTGTCAGTAACCAGTAAGCCTCCAAAGCTAACATTCCTGACAGAGGAAGTGAAAGTGCTTTTAGGGATGGGACTTCTTCCGTCGTGTGTATGCAGTAGAAAGGGGGGGGGGGGGGTGATTGGTAGGAGGGTGGGAGTTTGTGGGTGGATGGGTGGGGGGGGGTGGGGGCTGAGCATGGAGGTTGCCGATGCGCATGGGTGCCTTGGGCGATCGGGTCGCGACCTACCCGTTTCCAGGCAAGCGCCTGCCCCCCACCTGCACCCCCCCCCCCACACTCACAAATCCTCACCCCTCTTCCCCAGCCTGAGAAACATACTTCTCTGTTACACTCAACAGATCAAACCCTTGCTTATAATTTGCATTGCAGTAGTTTGAAGTAAGTTTCAATGTAAATGCTTAAAGCTGCATAGTTCGATGAAATATCAAATTTTCAAAACCAAACCAATTATCTAGATTTGATTTTACATATCTAACTTAGATACTGATGTACTTATTAAGCATTTGTTTCTGCGTTGAAGGCAATACTGAGTCAATTTAACAGAACCTGTTACTGCAGAAGTCAATGGTGTCAGAGTTTTGGCATTTTCCATGTTTGCACTCAACATATCTCAAAATTTTACCATTTAAAATGAAAGTAATTTTGAACTAGTGTAAAGTAGATACCAGTGGTCGATCTAATACATCTATCTCAGAAAAAATACAGAAATTCAAAACCATCGGACTATGCAACTTTAACAGTTGAGATGTTTGAAGTGAAATGCTAATTTAATTGTTGGCTTGCGTGTTAACATGCTGACAGCATAGTTCAGCAGTGAACATAACAGCAGTAGCACTAACAGGTTTTAGTAGTATTACATCTGTTTTCTTCTTTTTCTTGTTGTAGAACTAACAGGTTCTAGTATTGCTACATCTGTGTTCATTTTGTTATTGTACATAGTTGATTAAGGGGGGAAAATTTCAATCACGGATGATTGGTCTGCCTCATTCTACTGTTCCTTGCCCTATCCTAGTAATGCTGACTGCCAATCTAGGTAACAAGTATCAATGTTTACGCCCGGGCAACATCTAAGGTCATATCAGGACGGCTACCGATTTGTGACAGTACACACTCATGGTGACTTTATAGTGCTGCCCCACTGGGAGACCAGGCCCCCAGCACCATGACCTGAAATCCCACTCAGTCACATTATCCTGACACTGAGCCAACCAGTCCTTGCCATCCTGATATGACCTTAGATGTTGCTAGGACGTAAAACAACAACAACAAACAAACAAACATATAGTAATGCCGAATCCCATGCTAGGAAACGACAAGTATATATTTTTAAGTCATCGGTTTGACTCGACCAGGGTTAGAACCCACGATTCCACGATTTACCAAACCAGGAGACGTTTGTGTTTAAGTATCATAAGTATTCAAGTTCGATGTGTCGGATCAAATCCATGCGAGCATGTTGGTTTTGAATTTGTATTTGTTTTCATCGGGCTATGCAGGTTCAAAGCTGCATAGTCCGAAGAAAACATCAAGTTTTCCAAACCAAAACAATTATGTAGATTGTATCCTACATATCCAACTCAGGTTGTGATACACTTACGGAGTATTTGTTGCTGCATCGAAAGATATGCTAAGCCAATTTAACAGAACCTGTTACCTATCGGAATTTTCTACAAGCATGCCAACATTAAATTTGCATGTTTTCAATTGAAATATCTCCCAAGTTTGCTACGGTAAATAAAAATTACTCTAAGCTAATGCTAAACGTAGATCATTAGAAATCCACCTAATATATATATCACTTATAAAGCACATATATATATGTCCTTGTCGGCACACGTTCGGGTGTAGGTGGGCCGCAGGTGGCGCCACCTGTCAAGTACGGAGTATTACGTTTGTTGTGTTTGTTTGTTGTTGTTTTACGTCCTAGCAACATCTAAGGTCATATCAGAATGGGTACCGACTTGTGACAGTGCGCACTCATGGTGACTTTATAGTGCTGTCCCACTGGGAAACCAGGCTGCCGGCACCATGACCTGGTATCCCACTCAGTCACATTATCCTGACACTGAGCACACCAGTCCTTGCCCTGTCCTAATAATGCTGAGCGCCTGGCTAGGAAGCAACAAGTATCAATTTTTAAGTCATTGGTTTGACTCGACCAGGGTTCGAACCCACGACCCCATGACCCCACGATCTACCAGAAAGGGAGACGGACGCTCTAACTCATTCGGCCATCCCGTCTGGTCAGAGGAGTCTTACGGAGTATAACAATCAGTAATATCAATAATATCCGTAAAATGAAGTAATATCATTGATTAGAAACTATTCCCTTCCGTATTTCTATACACGTGTAGTGGTCTGCACTCACCTCTCAGGCAAGGAGCCGCATAGACAGGTAGGTGTGGGTAGTGTGTTGATATCAGGGAGCCTAGGTGGTGTAATGGTTAGCACTCTGGCCCGGAATGCAAAGAGATGTGGGTTCGAGTCCCGCTCTAGGCACAGTAATTCCCATTTTCATCACCCCCATGACACTCGTATAATGCGTTATACATCACATATAATTTATACAGGCACAATTTTTCTAAAGAAGACCAACACCATCGGATTATGAAACTTTAATAATAGCGATGACTTTTTGAGATCAATGAAACGCAGCTAAAAGTTTCAAGGTTGCATTCCATGTCATTGGAAGGCATTTATTTTCCCAGCATGCACTTCGCGGTCCAGTCACATGACCCCGCCACGGTAGGCGAACCCATTTATCACTGTACTTCTTATCGGCCTCCTGTGACCTGAGATGGTTGGTTGGTTGTTGGAGTTTTACGTCCTGGCAACATCTAGGGTCAAATCAGGACGGGTACCGACTTGTGACAGTGCACACTTGTGGTAACTTTATAGTGCTGCCCCACTTGGAGACTGGGAGATACCCCACTGACTGACTCAGTCACATTATCCTGACACCGAGCCAACCAGTCTTTGCCCTATCCTAATAATGCCGAACACCTGGCGAGGAAGCGACAAGTATAAATGACTCGACAGGGAATTGAACTCTGGACCTTCCGTATGAGAGGCCTTCGCTCTATCGATTTGGCCACGGAGTCCTGTGTGTGACCTCAGTGTGGGGGGTTGAGGGGGTTGGATGTGGGTTGGAGTGGGGTTGAAGGTGGGGTAGAGTTGGTTACATATACAGACCAACAGGTTGCCTTTATGAAATAGAGACAATACCGGATCGCCGAATGAGTTGAGCGCCCGTCTCCCGTTTTGGTAGATCGTTGGTTCGAACCCTGGTGGAGTCAAAGCAATGACATAAAAATTGATACTTGTCGCTTCCTAGCCAGGCGCTCAGCATTATTAGGATAGGGCAAGGACTGGTTGGCTCAGCACCAGGCCAGGCAGTGACAATTATCAATTTTATAAGTCATTCATTTGACTCGGTTGTGATTCAAACTCCCGACCTTCCTTCCACACGGGAAGCCTGCGCTCTACCAATTCGGCCACATCGTCCGGTCACCCTAATACCTGACTGAGTCGATTATCTGGCTGGCTCTCGTTGACCCTGCGTTGGAGATGACTAGGCTGGTAACGGACTGTACACAGCCTCCCGGTCTGAGACCGTCAACACCAGCTACTGACAGGTCTTCTGTACCGTTGTTGTGTGTTTGGTTTTGGGGAGTTTTCAGTCGCATTGCTGCGCATTGCTGCGCTGAAGGCTGCAAATCTGCAGCACTGTATGGGCATGGCTCAAAGCCCCCGGCCCCCACCAGGTCCCCACCCCCTCCCATCACCCTCCCGCCTCCCGCCTCCCGCCTCCAGTCACACCCCGCCCCCCAATCGCCCCTCGCCCCCTGCCCCCACCAGCCCCCCACCCCCTCCCATCACCCTCCCGCCTCCCACCTCCCGCCTCCAGTCACACCCCGCCCCCCATCGCCCCCCGCCCCCTGCCCCACCAGCCCCCACCCCCGTCCCCTACCTTCACCACATTCTCCGTTCTCAGCCTCCCTCCCTCTTTGCCCACCCCCACCCCCACCCTAAAACCACCACCACACCACCCACCCGCACCCCAACCCACCCCCAACCCCACACCCACCCCACCCCTACCCCCAAACTACGCAACTTCAAATAATTCCGGCCGGCCCTCGCCCCCTCCCGCCCCCTCGCCCCCTCGCCCCCTCGCCCCTGCCCCCCCTCGCCCCATCACACCTTCGCTCCCTCTCACCGATCATCTCACCACCCAACCACTTCCTCACCTCACCACACCACCACTTCGCCACGTCACCACCCCAGCACATCACCACTCCACCCTACCACCCCCAACCATCCCACCACACCACCTCACCACTCCACCACCTCACCCTTCCATTCCACCTCTCCCAACCCACTGCCGATACCAACCACCCTATCAGTATCACTCACCCCCGCCTCCCCATCCCGTCCTCCCGCCACCCCCCCCCCCCCGCCTCCCCCATCCGTCCTCCCGTCACCCATCCCCCGCCTCCCCTCCCGTCCTCCCGTCACCCATCCCCCGCCTCCCCTCCCGTCCTCCCGTCACCCATCCCCCGCCTCCCCTCCCGTCCTCCCGTCACCCGCCCCCCGGCCTCCCCATCCCGTCCTCCGTCCACGGCCCCCCCGGCCTCCCCTCCCGTCCTCCCGTCACCCGCCCCCGCCTCCCCCTCCCGTCCTCCCGTCACCCCCCCCCGGCCTCCGCTCCCGTCCTCCCGTCAGCCGCCCCCGCCTCCCCATCTGTAGTCATCCGCCCCCCCCCCCCTGTGTTCCGGTGTCCTGAGCCCGGCCTCCCCATCCGTCCTCCCGTCACCCGCCCCGCCTCCCCCGCCTCCCCTACCCGGGTCTTTGCCCACCCCAGTACCTGTATCGTTGCCTGTCCTTAGCTGACTTAACCGGCGACTCCCCCCCCCCCCCTCCCCCCCCTCCTGCCCTGGGCCTCCCTCTCTTACCCTTCTTCAGTACCTCTCACCCTTTCCCTCCCACTTCTCTTTCCCCCTTCTCCCTTCTTACCCTCCTCTCCTCCGAAGCACTTCCCTTTCTCCCCTTCCCTCCCCTTCCCTCTCCTCTCTATTCCCCTTTTCCCTCCCATACTTCCCCTCCCCTCTTCCCCTTTCTGGCTCCCCTCCCCCTCTCTCCCTACCTCCCTTCTGTCCTTTTCTCTCCCCCGCCTTCCTCCCTCTCCTCCATCTCCTCCTTCTCCTCCCTCTCCTCTCTCTCTTTCTCCCCTCCCTCCCCTCCCTCTCCTCTTGTCCCCTTTCCTTCCCCTCTGCCTCGCGCCTCTCTCCCCTCTCCCCTTCACCTCCCTCTCATCCTGTCCCTTCCTCCATCTCATCCTCCTGCCATCTCCCCCCTCCCCCTCTCATCCCTCTCCTTCTGCCCCCCTCCCCCACCTCTCGCCTCCCCCTTCTCCCACTAGTCCCAGCTCGGTTCCCGGTGTTGTCGCAGGTAGCGATGTGAAGAGGTGACTGACGGTACGTCGGCAGTTGGCTGCCGTGTGTGTGTGGGGGGGGGGGGGGGGGCGAGGTGTGTGTGGAGGGGGGGGGGTATGTGGGGGTGCAGCGCTTCCCTCCCTCCACACTGCCTTACCCCCCAACGTCACCATCAATCACCCTCAGTGGACACTTGGTGGCGGCGCGGTAGGGAGTGACTGTATGGTCGGGGTGTTGGGTGTGTCGGGGGTGTGGGTGTGGGTGTGTTGGTGTGTGGGGCGATGTGTGGGGGATGTGTGGGGATGTGGGCGTCGCTGGGGGGGGGGGGGTAGCGCAACCTTCTCGGTTCCACGACACGAGCTGGAAACAGCGCCATGGTTTTTATTTAGCAAAGACCTGGAGGAAATGGGGCAAGCAGTGTGGAGGGGTGTGTGTGGGGGGGGGGGGGTGGCTGTGTGTAGGGGGTTGTGTGGGTGTTTGGGTGTGTGGGTGTGTATGTGTTTAGGTGTGGGTGGGCGTGTGTGGGTGGTGTGGGTGTGTATGTGTGTGTGTGTGTGGGTGTGTGGGTGTGTTGGTCTGGGTTTGGGTGTGGGTGTGGGTGTGCGGGGGGGTGAGGGTATGTGGGTGTGGTTGTGGGTGTGGGGGTGTGGGTGTGGGTGGGTGTGGGGGTGTGGGTGTGGGGGTGAGTGTGTGGTGTGTGTGTGGGGGGGGGGGGGGGGTATGTGGGTGTGGTTTGTGTGTGTGTGGGTGTGTGGGTAGGTGTGTGTGGGTGTGTGGGTGTTTGGGTGTGTGTGGGTGTGGGGTTGGGTGTGGGTGTTTGTGGGTGTGTGGGTATGTGGGTGTGCGCGTGTGCGCGTGTGAGTAAGATGTGTGCGCGTGTGTGGAGATGGGGGTGGGCAGAAGTGCCGATGTTGGTACTGGTGTTGGTGCTGGTGTTGGTGTTGGTGCTGGTTTTGGAGCTGGTGTTGGTGTTGGTGTTGGTGCTGGAGTTGGTGCTGGTGCTGGTGTTGGTGCTGGTGTTGGTGCTGGAGTTGGTGTTGCTGATGGTGTTGGTGCTGGTGTTGGTGATGGTGCTGGTGTTGGTGTTGGTGTTTGTGCTGCTGTTTGTGATGGTGTTGCTGATGGTGTTGGTGTTGCTGCTGGTCTTGGTGTTTCCTTCAAGTGGATACAATAAGCAAACACAGGAACCAGTGTTGCATCTTACAGGAGACACAGGAACCAACGTCACATCTCCTTCCAAGAGACAAGAACCAGCACCACACCTGCTTATATGAGACACAGGAACCAGCATTACATCTGCTTCTATGAGACACAGGAACCAGCATCACACCTGCTTCTGTGAGACACAGGAACCAGCATTACATCTGCTTCTGTGAGACACAGGAACCAGCAGCACATCTGCTTCTATGAGACACAGGAACCAGCAGCACACCTGCTTCTGTGAGACACAGGAACCAGCATTACATCTGCTTCTGCGAGACACAGGAACCAGCATAACACCTGCTTCTATGAGGCACAGGAACCAACATCACATCTGCTTCTAAGAGACACAGGAACCAGCATTACACCTGCTTCTATGAAACAAAACCACCAACATCACATCTGCTTCTATGAGACACAGGAACTAGCATTACACCTGCTTCTATGAGACAAAACCACCAACATCACATCTGCTTCTAAGAGACACAGGAACCAGCAGCACATCTGCATCTATGAGACACAAGCACCAACCTCACATCTGCTTCTAAGAGAAACAGGAACCAGCAGCACATCTGCTTCTAAGAGACACAGGAACCAGCAGCACATCTGCTTCCAAGACATCTTCCATGAGATACAAGCACCAACATCACATCTGCTTCTCAGAGGCACAGGAACCAGCAGCACATCTGCTTCCAAGACATCTTCCATGAGATACAGGAACCAGTATTACCTCTCAACTTTCCAGGGGACACAGAAACAAGCATTAGATTGCAACCTCCCAGGAGACACAGCAACCAGTGACGCATCTCCTCTTCCATGAAACACAGGAAGCAGCATCATAACTCCCCTTTCCAGGAGACAGGAATTAGTGTCACATCTCATCGCCTTGCAGGAGACACAGGAACCAGCATCAAAACTTCATCTTCCAGGAGACACAGGAATCAGCATTAAATCACATCTCAACATTCCAGGAGATTGAGGAACCAGGGTCACATTCCCTCCTTCCAAGAGACACCCGAACAAGCACCACATCTCCTTCTAGGAAACACAGGAACCAGCATCACATCCATTTCTAGGAAGCACAGGAACCAGCATCACGTCTCCTTCTTCTAGGAAACACAGGAACCAGCATCACATCCACTTCTAGGAAACACAGGAACCAGCATCACGTCTCCTTCTTCTAGGAAACACAGGAACCAGCATCACATCCACCTCTAGGAAACACAGGAACCAGCATCACATCCACTTCTAGGAAACACAGGAACCAGCATCACGTCTCCTTCTTCTAGGAAACACAGGAACCAGCATCATGTCTCCTTCTTCTAGGAAACACAGGAACCAGCATCACATCCACTTCTAGGAAACACAGGAACCAGCATCACACCTCCTTCTTCTAGGAAACACAGGAACCAGCATCACACCTCCTTCTTCTAAGGACCACAGGAACCAGCTTCATGTCTCCTTCTTCTAGGAAACACAGGAACCAGCATCACCTCTCCTTCTTCTAGAAAACACAGGAACCAGCATCACATCTCCTTCTTCTAGGAAACACAGGAACCAGCATCACCTCTCCTTCTTCTAGGAAACACAGGAACCAGCTTTACATCCACTTCTAGGAAACATAGTAACCAAGATGATGTCACATCCACCTCTAGGAGACAGAGTAACTAATGTGATATCACATTCACTTCTAGGAGACACAGGAACCAAGGTGACGTCACATTCACTTCTAGGAGACACAGGAACCAAGGTGACGTCACATCCACTTCTAGGACACACAGTAAGCATGTGACGGCACATCCATTTCTAGGAGACATAATAATGAAGGTGATGCCACATCCACTTCTAGGAGACACAGTGATGGGCCTGTCACACTACGACGCTTCTCTCGGTGACCCGTCAGCGTTGAAAGTACTATCTTGCGCGTCGAGAAACGTTAAAGATTTAAGGGAAATATGGGGAAATTGGATGTTGACGCAGCGTGTTAAGGCCCTGTCACACTACGACGTTTCCTATCAACGCGCGTCGACGTGTTGTCTTTTTGGTCGAAACGTCGGTACACGTCCGGTACGCTACCGGCGCGTTACCGGCGCGTTACCGGCGCGTCGGTACACGTTGAGGGATAGCAACGCGTGAATGGACACGTCGGCGTGCGTCGGCGCGCGTCGGGTCGCGCCGATCGTTTTGTGCTTGCACAAAACTTTCGATGCGCGCCGACGCGTGCCAACGTGTTGGATCGTGCGTTACCGGTGCGTTGGCAGGACGTGGAGCCACGTTACCAGCGCGTTTCGCCATACTGCGTTGGGCGTGTTGCTGGCGCGTATTGACGTGTTGCTGGCGCATCTGCTGCGTTCTGCGAACCTTTAATGATGCTCTACCCCCATGCCGTTGGCGCGCCAGCGCCGCGCCGACAACGCGCCGATAACACGCTGATGGCACGCTAGGAACCTGCCGACGGGACGTTGACACTTTGTTCCGCCGCGCGTCGAACCCCGTTGGCCGCGCGCTCATAGCACGCTACTAACATGCTGCGCCACGTCAAACTTTCTCCCAAAGCGCCGAAGAGTTGGACGTGTCTCGACGGGTTGCAAATATTTTGTGCGTTGCCGGCGCGCCGGTGAGAAACGCCATAGTGTGACAAGGCGCGCGGCCAACGTTGTGGTAACGTATATCGGCGCGCTGTGTCTGTGTCTCTGTCTCTGTCTGTCTCTGTCTGTGTCTCTGTGTCTGGGTCTCTGTCTGGGTTTCTGTATGTCTCTCTGTCTGTGTCTCTGTCTGTGTCTCTGTCTGTGTCTCTGTATGTGTCTCTGTCTGTGTCTCTGTGTCTGTGTCTCTGTCTGTGTCTCTGTATGTGTCTCTGTCTGTGTCTATGTGTATGTGTCTGTGTCTGTGTCTCTGTGTCTGGGTCTCTGTCTGGGTTTCTGTATGTCTCTCTGTCTGTGTCTCTGTCTGTGTCTCTGTATGTGTCTCTGTCTGTGTCTGTGTCTCTGTTTCTCTCTCTCTCTGAGACACAGAGACATAGACACACATAGACACACACAGATACACAGAGACACAGAGACACAGACAGAGACACACACAGAGACACAGACAGAGACACATACAGAGACATACACAGAGACACAGAGACACATACAGAGACAGACACAGAGACACAGACAGAGACACATACAGAGACAGACACAGAGACACAGACAGAGACACATACAGAGACAGACACAGAGACACAGACAGAGACACATACAGAGACAGACACAGAGACACAGACAGAGACACAGACAGAGACACAGACAGAGACACATACAGAGACATACACAGAGACACAGACAGACACAGAGACACAGACAGAGACACACACAGAGACACAGACAGAGACACACAGAGACACACACAGAGACACAGACAGAGACACACACAGAGACACATACAGAGACACCCAGAGACACACACAGAGACACACACACAGCAACGTGTGAGCAACGACCCTCCCGCGCGCGCGCCGTCTTCCTAGCGTTCCCATAACGTTATTCCGGCGCGTCCAACGCAGCGCGACGCGCGCCTAACGTCCTCCTAGCGTTCTTACCCATTTACTCCCGCGCGTTGCCGGTCGCTGGTGGTTTTTGACATGTTCAAAACACTCAGCGACCAATAACGCGCGCCGACGTTGTCCGCCGACCGTCAACGTCCAAGATAGTGTACCGACGTGTACCGACGCGCCCATAACGCGCCACCAGCGCTTCTCCATATTTCACCAAATATCGCCCAAAAACACCACACGTTGACGGGTCGCCGGCGAGAAGCGTCGTAGTGTGACAGGCCCATTAGCAACCTGATGTCACATCCACTTCTAGGAGACACATTAACCAATGTGATGTCACATCCACTTCTAAGAGCTCAAATCCACTTCTAGGAGACACTGTAAGTAATGTGACGTCACATCCACTTCTAGGAGACACATTAACTAATGTGACGTCACATCCACTTCTGGGAGACACAGTAACTAATGTGAGGTCACATCCAATTCTAGGAAACACAGCGCAACACTCCGCTTAAACAAATAAATCAGACTCACGCCGTGTCTCGGCGAGTCGCGAGAGTTCCCCAGGTCCTCTCGGTGAGGACGAGACCGAGGCTCAGCCAGGTCATGGTGCGTGCGCGTGTGTGTGTGGGGATGGGGCGGGATGGGGCGGGATGGGGCGGATAGAGGCGGGATGGGGCAGGATGGGGCGGAATGAGGCGGGATGGCATGGGCGTGGCAGGATGAGGCGGGGTGGGGGGATGGGGCGGGGGGGGGGGGGGGGGGGGGCCCCTGCATAGAATGGTAGCAGCCGGACGGGTAGCGGTGGCGCCACCTAACGGACCAGAAGGTCGGCCTTGGAAGGTGCAGGGAACGTTGCTGGTTGGTTGGATGTTGGAGTTTTACGTCCTGGCAACATCTACGGTCATATCAGGACGGATATCGACATGTGACACTGCGCACCCATGGCGACTTTATAGTGCTGCCCCACTGGTTAGTTGATTTTCGAGGTTTTACGTCCTGGCAACATCTAAGGCCATATCAAGATGGGAACCGACTTGTGACAGTACACACTCATGGCAACGTTATAGTGCTGCCACACTGGGAGACAAAACCGCCAGCACCATGACCGGATATCCCACTCAGTCCTGACACTGAGCCAACCAGTCCCCGTCCTGATATGACCTTAGATGTTGCTAGGACGTAAAACAACAACAAACAAACAAGTCCTTGCTCTATCCTAATAATGCCAAGTCGCCTGGCTGGGAAGCGACAAGTATCAATTTTGTAAGTTATTGGTTTGACTCGACCAGAGGTCGAACCATTGAGTTCAAATCCCACGATCTACAAAAACGGAAGACGGATACTCAACTCATGCCATCCCATCTGGTACCGAAAAGAATGATGACGCGTTCTCCGCTGTTGTAGTGAAGTCGGCTAGGGAATGCTGTTCACAGAGTTGGATAGGATTTCTCTCTCCGTATAAACAGGCCAGAACTAGCTAGAAATGACGCAGAATGGAGCGAAACAGGAAGAAATCGCCGCTATTAGAGGTGTACCAACCATGCGCAAAAAGATACCAAATATCTGCCAGGAATGGTTAGAGCACACAAGACACACATCCGTATAAGTTGGCAATTTAACCACAGGCAAAGCCAGATCAGCAAACCACCTAGGTACCATAATCCTGTTCCAGTAGCTGTAATAACAGACCACCATGATGTAACATCACATTGTTTTAGTGCATACCACCGACGTACCATAATACTGTTCCATTAGCTGTAATAACAGACCACCATGGTGTAACGTCACATTGTTTTAGTGCACACCACCGAGGTACCAAACTCCTGTTCCATTAGTTGTAATAACAGATCACCATGGTGTAGCGTCACATTGTTTTTGTGCATACCACCAAGGTACCATAATCCTGTTCCATTAGCTGTAATAACAGACCACCATGGTGTAACGTCACATTGTTTTAGTGCACACCACCGAGGTACCAAACTCCTGTTCCATTAGCTGCAATAACAGACCACCATGATGTAAAATGTCGCATTGTTTTAGTGCACACCACCGAGTACCAAACTCCTATTCCATTAGCTGGAATATCAGACCACCATGATGTAGGGTCACCTTGTATTAGTGCATACCACCGAGGTACCAAACTCCTGTTCCATTAGCTGTAATAACAGACCACCATGGTGTAACGTCACATTGTTTTAGTGCATACCACCGAGGTACCAAACTCTGTTCCATTAGCTGTAATAACAGACCACCATGGTGTAACGTCACATTGTTTTAGTGCACACCACCAGGTACCAAACTCCTGTTCCATTAGCTGTAATAACAGACACCATGGTGTAACGTCACATTGTTTTACTGCACACCACTGAGGTACCAAACTCCTGTTACATTAGCTGTAATAACAGACCACCATGGTGTAACGTCACATTGTTTTAGTGCACACCACCGAGGTACCAAACTCCTGTTCCATTAGCTGCAATAACAGACCACCATGATGTAAAATGTCGCATTGTTTTAGTGCACACCACCGAAGTACCAAACTCCTATTCCATTAGCTGGAATATCAGACCACCATGATGTAGGGTCACCTTGTATTAGTGCATACCACCGAGGTACCAAACTCCTGTTCCATTAGCTGTAATAACAGACCACCATGGTGTAACGTCACATTGTTTTAGTGCATACCACCGAGGTACCAAACTCCTGTTCCATTAGCTGTAATAACAGACCACCATGGTGTAACGTCACATTGTTTTACTGCACACCACCGAGGTACCAAACTCCTGTTCCATTAGCTGTAATAACAGACCACCATGATGTAACGTCACATTGTTTTAGTGCATACCACCGAGGTACCAAACTCCTGTTCCATTAGCTGTAATAACAGACCACCATGGTGTAACGTCACATTGTTTTAGTGCATACCACCGAGGTACCAAACTCCTGTTCCATTAGCTGTAATAACAGACCACCATGGTGTAACGTCACATTGTTTTACTGCACACCACCGAGGTACCAAACTCCTGTTCCATTAGCTGTAATAACAGACCACCATGGTGTAACGTCACATTGTTTTACTGCACACCACCGAGGTACCAAACTCCTGTTACATTAGCTCTAATAACAGACCACCATGTTGTAACGTCACATTGTTTTAGTGCATACCACCAAGGTACCAAACTCCTGTTACATTAGCTGTAATAACAGACCACCATGTTGTAACGTCACATTGTTTTAGTGCATACCACCGAGGTACCAAACTCCTGTTACATTAGCATTATTAACAGACCACCATGGTGTAACGTCACATTGTTTTACTGCAAACCACCGAGGTACCAAACTCCTGTTCCATTAGCTGTAATAACAGACCACCATGGTTTAACGTCACATTGTTTTACTGCACACCACCGAGGTACCAAACTCCTGTTCCATTAGCTGTAATAACAGACCACCATGGTGTAACGTCACATTGTTTTAGTGCACACCACCGAGGTACCAAACTCCTGTTACATTAGCTCTAATAACAGACCACCATGTTGTAACGTCACATTGTTTTAGTGCATACCACCGAGGTACCAAACTCCTGTTACATTAGCATTATTAACAGACCACCATGGTGTAACGTCACATTGTTTTACTGCATACCACCGAGGTACCAAACTCCTGTTCCGTTAGCTCTAATAACAGACCACCATGGTGTAACGTCACATTGTTTTAGTGCACACCACCGAGGTACCAAACTCCTGTTCCATTAGCTCTAATAACAGACCACCATGATGTAATGTCACATTGTTTTAGTGCACACCACCGAGGTACCAAACTCCTGTTCCATTAATGTTAATAACAGACCACCACATCTCTCCGCCTGCCACCCCCGGCTCGCCCCCACCACACTGGGGGGGGGGGGGGGGGGGGGGAGGCGGAACGCGCGGGGAAGGCTCTGGCCGCCCACCGCCCTCCCGCCCCCGCACCCCCCCCCCCCCGCCAGCTCAGCCGCCACCTCCCCGACTTGCACACCTCCGCCGATTCCGAGCCCGACTTTGAGCTCGCCTCCCCCCGCGGCCCCGCAGAGCACGGCGCCCTCCTCCCCGCTCCCCACCGGACCTGCTCCCCCGCCCCCACCCGCACCCACCCCCTACCTGGTGACTTCGGATAGCCGGTCGCGGACGTGGTCGACGCTGCCATCCAGGACACCTTCCCTGCCACCCCTCATGCCGCCCCACCCCCCACAAGTACCACCCCACCCTCCTCTCCATCTGGCCCCACACCTCTGGCGAGGCCTGGGCCCGATACCCCGCCTTCACCAGGCCCTACATAGCCCTCCACGATGCGGGCCTCCCTAATTTTTTGGCCGCCCGCAAACCCCTCCACTGAGGCCTCAACATTCCGGCCTGGCGGGCCTGCCTCTGCGAGTGCCATGACCACAATGTGGTTGACTTGCTGGAGTTTGGCTTCCCCGCCAACTACTGCGCTGATGCCCCCCCACACCCCACTTACACTAACCACCGGGAGCCTGTGAAGACGAGGCCCACCTCCGGGACTTCGTCGCCACCGAGCTGGCCCACGGTGCCCTCGATGGCCCCTTCCATGTCCCCCCCATCACCCCCTGGGCACAAGTCTCCCCCATGATGACCCGGCTCAAGTCAAACCCAGGGAAGAGGAGGGTCATAGTTGACCTCTCCTACCCTCATGGAGGCAGTGTCAACGCCGGCATTCCCCTCGAGAATACCTCGAGAGACCTCACACATACAAGCTCCCCTGCGTCACAGCTGTGAGGCGCAGCCTCCTCCACGAAGCTGTCGGCTCCTACATATGGACTGCGGACATCTCCAGGCCGACCCCCTAGGCATCACCCTCGACGCGCCACATACGTGGACCTCGCCCTTCCCTTTGGCTGCCACTCCTCGGGGGCAGCTTGTGTCCAGGTCACTGCAGCCTTGGCCTGGGTCGTCCGGCATGAGGGCTTTCATACCCTGGTCTACGTCGACGAGTACGTAGGCTGTGAGGGGACCTACCTGAGGCCTCGCCTCCTCTACGCCACTGCCATTGCACCTGCCTCCATCAGGAACGCCCTCTCCGGAGCCCGTTCCTGGGTTGAGGCAGCGGAGGGAGGTGAGCCCTTGGCCTTCGCCACACGCCTCACCTGGGAAGTCTGCTGCGGGGGAGAGCGGCGCTCGGCGCACATGCCACACCCCGCCCCCCCTCACCCCGGAGCGTCTCATCGCCGTCGCCTGCTACCTCTCCTCCGCTGAATCCTCGGGCGTTTTACCCCAAGCTGCCCTCCTCCTCGGGTACTAGGCAATGCTAAGGCAGTCCAGCCTGCTGTCGCCCTCCCCCGGGGAGTGGGGCGGGCCCCACACCATCACATGCGCTGATGTCACCCCGGCCCTGGGCGTCTTCCGCCTGACCATCCAGAGCACCAACACCCTCGCAGGACACTCGGCCGCGGTCGCCCTCTTCGTCCTGACCTCCCCAGACTCCGGGCTCTGCCCCGTCGCAGCCTGGTGCACGGCAGTCACCCTCATCCTGGCTGCCCCCCATGACCCGGCTTTCATTATGCCCTCGGGCCGGCCGCTTGACCCTCGGACTCTCACATCCATCCTCCGTCCGGCCCTCTGCACCATCTGGGTGCCGGCCCCAGACTCCTTCACCCTGCACAGCCTCCACCAGGGCGCCGCCCAGGCATGCCAGCAGGCCGGATTCCCCCTCCAGGGACCTGAACCCCCGAGGCGGTGTAAGCCTACCCCCCCCCCACCTCGCTCCCCCTGCCACCCATCGAGCCCTCTCATCCCTTTTGGTGGAGGGATCTTCGGGGCTCTTCCCTTCCCAGTGACTCTCCCCAGGATGACCTCACCATACCCGGCTGGTCCTGACATTCCTGACATTCTACCAACATTCATTGACATTATCTTCATTGGCATTGCATTGACATGTACCTGATGTGTACATCATTTCTTATTGTTGGCATTGCATTGACATGTACCTGATGTGTACTTCATTTCTTATTGTTTGCATTGCATTGACATGTACCTGAGGTGTACTTCATTCTTATTGTTTGCATTGCATTGACATGCACCTGATGTGTACTTCATTCTTATTGTTTGCATTGCATTGACATGCACATGTTGCTTACTTCATTTCTTATTGTTTGCATTGCATTGACATGTACCTGATGTGTACATCATTTCTTATTGTTTGCATTACATTGACATGTACCTGAGGTGTACTTCATTTCTTATTGTTTGCATTGCATTGACATGTACCTGATGCTTACTTCATTCCTATTGTTTACTACACATTTTATCCTGAATATAATGTTTTTCTCCACACCCGCCTTTGTCCCTCCTTTGACGCGTATTGGATATTAGCAGTGAATAGTTGATCTGTGCTGTTTTTTTGGTTGTTTTCATTTTATTAATGCCCCCAATGTTGACAGCGACTGCTGCTCGCTGCTTTCAATTTTAGCACTCTATTGTTATTAAGTCAAGCTCATAGATAATAGAATTTGATATTAGAAGTGAATATCAAGCTCATAGATAACAAAACTTGATAATAGCAGTGAATAGTCGATCTGTGCTTTTTGTATGGTCGTTTTCAGCCCATAATCTACAGCTATCCTTGCTGGAATAGCGCTAGCCATGGAATAGCACTAACCCTGGTTTAAATATATTTTTTAAAAGGACAGGCTAATACGGGTAAAATTGTTGATGCGCGAAAAGGAAGACAGGAAGGCGGGGGTGGAAGGAAAGGCTTTTATTAGCGCCTCAACAACAGAGCAACAGAGCATACAGGGGAACAGAAAATAAGCAGGCTGAGGATGAGAAGGCAATGAGAGGGCTCATGAGGAGCAATAGCCAGGCTCATGAGGAGCAATGCAGTGAACAGGCTCATGAGGAGCAGAAAGAAGGATAATACAACAGGGGCTCATAGGGAGCAATGTCAGAGTTCTGGTGAGGGGGGGGGGGGCCGAGGAGCCCTCCGCCACTGAGAGAGGAGGGTAAGGAGGGGAGAGTTGGGTGGGTGGGTGGAGGAGAAGGAGGTCAGCGGTGGAAGGCGGCAGGAGGGCGAGTGGCTGAGGGAGGCCGGCGGGCGGCCTTATAAGGGAAGGGGGGGACGGGCGACAGCAGGTGAGGTGTGAATGCTGCCGGCCCGGGGGAGGGCGAGTAAGGGTGAGCAGCGGGCGTCGGGTGAGGCGCGAATGCTGCGCGACACGGGGGCGGGGGAGGAAGCGGCGCGCGGCGGCATCTGGTGAGGCAGCCCGGGGCGGGGGGAGGGTCTCTTCCTCTCCTCGCATCAAGCGTAATGCTTCGCATTACGACCAATGTGACTGAGTGGGATATTAGGTGAGGCGGCCTGGTCTCCCAGTGGAGCAGCACTATAAAGCCGTCATGAGCTTACACTGTCACAAATCAGTACCCATCCTGATATGACATTACGTGTTGCCAAGACATAAAACTCCAACAATCAGCCCCTCGCCGTGAATATGGCCTATGCTGCCGACACGGCGTAAAGCAACCACCAATCAATCAAGTAACTACCCAGCCCGCAGTGTGACGTCATGCCGATATCGTGTTCACGTCGGCTCTAGCAACGACGCCATATCGTGTCTCCGATATCGTTCCGACGCGATTTTACCCGTCGGATATAGATTCTATCAACATCGACACTATGTCACAATTATACTGATGTATATAGGCGATGTTTATAATTATTATGTTGGATATTTGCTATTGTTTAGTCTTGATTGATTGATTGGTGGTTTCTTTGCCACCAATCAATCAATCAAGACTAAACAATATCAAATATGGATATTGTTTAGTCAATTCTCTTTGATCATATTGGGTATGCATATTGATTTATTATTGGTGTATTTGTACATCTGCAATTTTTTTTTTTACTTAAGAAAGCTTTATATGTAGATATACAAAAAAGTCCCCAGAACAGGATTAGCACCCGGGTCTGCAATGTATAGGCTACATTCCTTACACGCGGTGTGCGGCATGCGAATGCGAATGCGTCAACAAATCGAAAAGCATCTAAGTCAATGGGGGTGATTCCATGCGTCCGAATGCGAATGCGAATGCGAATGCGAATGCGAATGCGAATGCGGCAACTGAATTGGTCCATGTAGCCATCGGTGTGGCATGCAAATGCGAATGCTGCTGTGGTTGCCATAGAAAACAGTGTTAGAGAAACCTGACACTATGTGTGGGTGTGGGTGTGGGTGAAAGGACCCAACCCATTCGCATGCCGCATGCCACATGCCGCCTTCGCATTCACATGTGCATGCCGCATACCCTGTGTAAGGAATCCTAGCTTAGAGCTGCTGAGGCACTGTGGACTGTAGGTCATCTAACTGTTGGGCGGATACACAAACTAGCAGCAGCTATTCAAAAGGCATTGAGCTGTGTGCAACAACCATGGGACTCTGGCTCAATTGGCTGTAGGCACTGATTCTTATACACACTAACAAGAGTAATGAGGATCTGTGTGGACAGTAGGTAAGGAGTAAACGCAAATCCAAAAATTGAGATAAACACTGATGTCAAAACTTCAAAAGGTTCATTTTTTTTATATTCCTATATTTTTGTTCACTGCTCCATAACCATTTCATCACAAGAAATGTGGAATTGGTGAGAAGTAAAATTACCTTCACCTACAAATCTTGTATTTTAATTATAGTTTTTGGATGGGCGTTTACGGGGTTTTGCACCAGAACTCTTCATATTTATAGTTTGTTGTTTGCTTTTTGCTCGTGCTCGCACGTGGTGGCCGAATCGGTAGCGCGCAGTCTTTCCGTGCGGAAGGTCGTGAGTTCGAATCGCAGCCGAGTCAAACCAATTGCTTGTAAACGTGATGCTTGTCGCCAGTCCTTGCCCTTTCGTCGTAATTCCGAGAGCGAGACTAGGTAGCGACATGTATACATTTGATAAGTCATTGGCTTGACTTGACCAGGATTTAAACTTCCAACCTTCCGCACGGGAAGCCTGCGCTCTACCAATTCGGCCACCACGTCCGGTATATATATATGCATATATATATGTATATATATATGTATATATATGTATATATATAACGTATATATATGTAAGTATATATATAAAGTATATATATATAAAGTATATATATATATAAAGTATATATATAAAGTATATATATATAAAGTATATATATAAAGTATATATATAAAGTATATATATATAAAGTATATATAAAGTATATATATATATATAAAGTATATATATATATAAAGTATATATATATAAAGTATATATATATAAAGTATATATATATAAAGTATATATATATAAAGTATATATATATAAAGTATATATATATAAAGTATATATAAAGTATATATATATAAAGTATATGTATATATAATATTATATAAAGTATATATATAAAGTATATCTATATATATAAAGTAGCTACAGTATATAGCATTAAATTTAAAGGTACAAATGAACACAGGACAAATAACAGAAGGAGAAACATTCCTCCTCCGCGAGTTAGGTTTGGCGCGTCCAGTAGGGATGGACAGCGCCGGTGGCGGCGCCACCAGTCAGGGGAACGCATGAAGCAGTGCATAGAATCAGGATAACAATATATATAATCAAATAACTCACTTCTGCGCCTTTATCCTCACATAACTCGTTACACATCACATATATTGGCGTACTAAA
The DNA here is from genome assembly GCA_030323885.1 of Branchipolynoe longqiensis. NCBI lineage: Eukaryota > Metazoa > Annelida > Polychaeta > Phyllodocida > Polynoidae > Branchipolynoe > Branchipolynoe longqiensis. Next base: position 5,528 of record JASIRB010001487.1, on the reverse strand, counting down.
CTCACAGTGTGCATGTCACTATAGTAACCGTTATCCATATTATGTATCACATCAGCCAATCAACTCACGAGGTCGGTTGCAGTATTTACATACAAAATACATGTTTAGAGCAATAAGTGTCACTATAATGTTAAATTCTGCTATTAACATGTAGCAGAATAAGTATTATTATGGTAAAATAAGGCCACGAGGGGCCAACGGCTATAGGATAGTGTATCAATCGAGCTCTCGTCATTATTTGTAGTTACCAATCCCTGCGTGCAGGTGTTTCTAGGGTGGGTTTATATCTATGTATATACCTCTAGGGTAGGCCGTTGGCCCCTCGTGGCCTTATTTTACCATAATAATACTTATTCTGCTGCATGTTAATAGCAGAATTTAACATTATAATGGTAATTAGGCCACGAGGCCAACCGCTACTTTGTATTGCTGCTGTGCGCCTGGATTGGTCCTTCTTTTCCTGGTAAATAAATGGACAAGACAACAGTGTTGCCTATTGCTTTTTATTTCGTTTTATTTCTACCGTAGCTCTCAAGCTGTCTATTACATGCGTACCTCAACGGGTTTCTTGGATAGTATAATGTCATTACATTTTAGTGTCCCTGCTCCCATAAGGCGGGTATCAGGTTTGTCACCTCCATATTTTTGGTGGCTGGTCTATTATAGAATCTCTGGAAGGTGCCATCACCTGTCCAACCTGCGCCCTGTAATATGGTGGCCAGCGGTACCTGCCTCCTCGTCGCTGCACTCGTGCTCGCATGCCTGCATGAGTAAGGTGTGAGGTGGTCATATCCACCCCTGCCTCCTGCAGTGTGCCTCTCACGTATCTGGTCAGGGTCTCCTGTGATGCCTGGACATGTGGACTGCGGGTGGTTGCAAAGACTGCCGGGTGTGCCCCTTTTAGCTCCGCCCGGTCTAGGTACCATTTCAGGTGTTCATACACACAGAGTTCTTTCACTCCATATTCGCGGAACCTCAGAATCAGTGGGTTTTTAGCCGGATTGTTCGACTTCATCTTTGTCATGTACCTTATTGTACAGACCCCATCCTTCCAGATGAAGTCCCCCCTCCGCATTAGACCTAGGGCTTGCAGCCTTTGTCCCGTAGCTAATAGGAATAGACATACTGTCCTCCTGTTCAGTCTGTCTGTTACCAGTTCTCTTGTAGGTCCCCAGCTCTGGAGGAGATCCAGCAATGTCTTTGGATCCCACATCCTGTCATACCGTGGTGTTGCGGGTTTGAGATTCCCGATCCCTTTCAGGAGCCTAGTCACTAACTGGTGCTCCCCAAAGGGCTTCCCCCCACCGTTACGAAGGTAGATAGCAACGATTTAACTGTGTTGATCGTGGTGTGTGCCGCCCCACCTGCGAATAGTTTTTGCAAGTATTCGATCCCCTCCTTCAGTGTAGGTTCAGTAGGGCTAATACCTTGGTCATTGCAGTGGCGGTTCCAACGGTTCAGTACTAGTGTCCTCCGACATGCCCATTCCTTGAAACATCTCACCTAGAGTGCGATTGCTAGCAATCTCATTTTCCCTTCTAATGGGAATACCTTGGTTCTGTGACCTCCCTGGGTCAGGGTACCTTCCTGCACCGGGATCTCGATCCCGGCTGTGAATCCCGGTTCTTGTTTGAGTAACGGGTACCAGGGTTGTGTTGGCCAGTTCGGGATGATGAGTATCCCTCTCGGCCTGTCTTCTCTGATCTTGATGAGGACCCTCGACAGCAGGCTGAATGGTGGAAAGAAATAACCATGAATATATGACCAATTCATAGATAGTGCATCGGTGCCATGTGCAGTCAATTCAAATTCCCGTGAAATATATTTAACCATTTTGCGGTTCCACCTCGTGGCGAACATGTCTATCTCGGGTGTCCCTAGTTTGCAAAACACATACTTTAATACCTCATCACTTAGCTCCCATTCCCCTGCGTCCGTGAAAGCTCTCGATGCCTTGTCTGCCTCCGTGTTATTGATTCCCAGGCAGAATCTCATTGACATTGTAATGTCTCATCCCTCTACTAGCTCCCAGATAGCCTCTGTTTCTTGGTGGCATTGTTTTGATCTGGCTGAGCCCCCTTTCTCAATACATGCAAGTGTGGTTGTGTTGTCTGTGTACACCCTTATGTACTTCCCTGTCAGCTTCTCACCTTGGTGTTGTAACATCCGTCTGACGGCCCTTAACTCTAAGACGTTTATCTGTGTGGACTCGCTTACTACCTCGTCCCACTGTTCCCCATAATGTAAGTGGTTGGTTTGGTCGTAGTATCCCCACCCTTGCATTGAGGCATCTGTGTAGAAGTACACGTCTACCGCCTTCTGTGTGTAGTCTCTGTACGTCTCTGAGACGTTTTCCATCCAGTAATCTAAAGTCTCTCGCACCCTCCTTGTTATTGTGCATTTTCCCTCATAGCTTCCACCATCCTTCTCTTAGGTTCCAGTTTAGGGCCCTTACTATTGTTTTTGATCTAATGTGTGCCCATCTGTTTCCTGGATCTGTCGCCACTATTTTGCCTACCAATCCCGCTAGCAATCTTGTCTTTATTGTTCTAGCTGTCAGCACCTCTTTAATGAGTGACTTGAGTTCCTCGTACTTATCTTTAGGCAGTGAGACTCGTAGGTTATTTGTGTTTATTATAAAACCTAGGAATGTCAATTTGCGTGTTGGTGTGATCACTGATATTCCCTCATTAATGGTGAAGCCCAGTCTCCTCAGTAGTCTCAGCGTGGTGTCCACTGCTATAACCACCTCCGCCTTGCTGTTCCCCATTATTATTGTGTCATCTATGTAGAAACATAACATTATGTTGTACTCTACTCTGAGGTGGCTCATCACTGTCTTCATTATCTTTGTAAAGATTCTTGGTCCTCAGACCATTGGGTAACACTCTAAATCTATACCTCTCATTGTTATACACAAATTGTAAGAGGTCCCTGTCTGCCTCTCGTATCATCAGGCTGTGATATGCTTGTGATATGTCGATGCTCGCTAGCCACGCCCCTTTGTGTATCAATTGCATCACTGTTCTCAGTTGTTCCATCTTGAAGTGCCTGTAAGTTACTTTTTCATTCAATTTTGAGAGGTTTAAGATGGGTCTAAATTCTCCCCCTTTTTTGGGTATCAGAAAAAGGTGTGACACGAATGTTCTGCTTGTCTCTGACGCTCTCTCGACCACCCCTTGTCTTAACATTTCGTTTATTTTTATGTTTAAGATGTCCCCTTTGTCCTTGGTGTCTGACCTCGGTATTACATATTGTGTTGGCAGGCTGTCTAGTTCAATGGTTACACCCTTCACCATTTGGAGTATCCACTTATTACTCGTGATACTTCCCCATTCACCCGCATTTTGCGATACACCCCCTGCTTTGAACTCAGTACGATTGTTACTTACATCTACTGCCTGTACTGTCGGCCGCGATAGGTGTTGGCATTGTTGTTGTTGTTGTTGCCTCTGCCCCGCCCCCCTCGGTGGGGGCGTGGCTGCGCGCCTGAACTTTGCCTGGGGGCGTGGTGCTGTCTCGTCTCCTCCCCTCTTGGCCGTGGGACGTATTGTTGCTGGTGTTGTGGGTGGCGGCCCCTCCCCTGGCCGCCTCTGAAGTTTCCCGGCTTCCTCATGGTTGGTTTGATCCCAAACCCTCGTATCAGTGTACTAGCCGTTTTCTGGTTGGTCTCGAGCTTCGTTACTTGTGTCGTAAGGTCATCCCCTAGTAGGTATTGGAAGCCCTGACCCCCATCCTTCTTTGCTAGTGGTCTTATTTGCGGTAGTAGGGTCGGTCTGAGATTGTCCTTCCTCAGGCCCAGTAGTGCGTTATTAGTGCGCGCCAGTACTTTCAGTGTTGTTACTAGTGCCGTCACCATCTCCTTCACTTCCAGTGGTTTTCCACGTTCTATGTTATCCAGTGCCGTCGCCACCGGTCTTGCTGCGAACTGTACCCCCCACTGTGCCGCTGCCAGTGCCATATCATTGTCTCTCACCCTTGCTGGTAGGGTTGGTTCCAGCTCCGGATTTAGTCTTGTTTTGTGTAGACTGGTTACATTGGCTGGTCTGGGGAGCGTACCGTATAGCTCCGAAATTTCCGTTCTGCTTAGCGGATTTTCCCATAGCGTGTTTATTAGTTTTGCCGTGCTTTCCGCTAGGTTCTCCCCTTCTGCGTCCAACGGCGCTTTCTCCGTTGGCAGGAATTGTTCTAGGTATGAACCTCCCGTGTGCGTCTCCGCTACTGTCGGTATCGGTTGCCTCTCCCTCACCTCACGTGTCCCGGTAAACTTGGGTGTGGTCGTCTCGGGTGGCGCCCGTGGCGTTGGGGCCAGCAGTGGCACTCTCCTGCTCTCCGGCTCGGGCGTGTGTCCCGGGTAGGCCGGGGGCTCGCTCCCCCCCCTATCCCCAGTTGACCGTAGTGGGGCAAAAGCCGAGGCCCTCGGACTCTGTTGTCTCCGTGTCTGGGTGGGTGTTCCGCCTCTGTCACCCCTTCCCGTGACGGAACCACCTTCCGTCCAATTGATGGAGTAGCCGGCATTTCTTTCCCTTATTTCGGCTTGTAATTCGGCTCTCCTGACCTCCAGCCTCTCCAGCTCCGCCACCGGCGTTGGTACGTAGCTCGCACCTCGCCATTGATCTGCACTAGCTGGATCTGGTGGGGGGCTGTAGGTCTGGGTTAGGTCCGCTACCACCATCCGTAGGCCGGTGTGCAGGTCCCCCATGGAGTGTATGTCGGTGCTGTTGAGGCTAGCACCAGCCTCATACCTCCTCCGTCCGTTCTCACCACCGTGCCCTCGGCCGGTTCACCTTTCCCCGTGCTGTCTGTTTCCGATGCCGTATCCGTCCTCTCGTCCAAGGTAGGAGTGGCGTTCCCTACCTCCAGAGGGTCCACCTCGGACACCGAGTCCCTGTCCGATTCATGTGGCAGAGGTACAAACAGTGCTACATTCGGTGAGGTAGTGCGCTGCCTTTCCGCCACCTCAATGTACGTGGTCAGCATACTTGCTGCCCTGTTTCCTTCTTCTCGCATGTCGTAGTCATTCTCTGTCGGCGAGGGTGTGCGAGACATACGATGTGCCATGGTGAGGTAGTTTAGCCGAATGACGTAAACCTCCCTAACAGCCGGTTCTAGTGAGGCTCTACCGAGTCGCTCACGCTATTAACCTTAATTTAATTAAGGTTTTGAGCCCGATTATGGTGCTCTGACCTCTGGACACCAGGTGTCCTGGGTCTTCGCCTCTCGGTCGTGACCTCCAGTCGTGACCTTAGGTCGGTTAGTGCGTTCCTCCCCCCCCCGGCCCCTCCCGCGCCTACCCGGCGGTTGGTGGAGGTGGGAGTGGGGGGGGGGCTTCCTGCCCGCGGGGATGGGTGGGAGCTGGCAGCCGCCACTCCGCCCTTAAGCAGAACTCTCCCTGTTAAACCCCGACCGGGGTGGGAAGTGAGGATCTGAATCCTAGTAAGCTTACGTTCTCAGAACCAACCTCTGGTGAGTGCCAAGGCAACTCTACCACGCGACCGCGTAGAGGTGGCTGGGGTGCCCCGGGCAGG
>JASIRB010001479.1:0-41204 GCA_030323885.1 Branchipolynoe longqiensis | reverse complement strand
CTTAGAATAGGTGTGAGGGTGTCATAGCTGATGCCACTTAGAATAGGTGTGACGGTGTCATAGCTTATGCCACTTAGAATAGCTGTGTGGGTGTCATGGCTTATGCCACTTACAATAGCCATGAGGGTGTCATAGCTTATGCCACTTAGAATAGGTGTGAGGGTGTCATTGCTTATGCCACTTAGAATAGCTGTGAGGGTGTCATAGCTTATGCCACTTAGAATAGCTGTGTGGGTGTCATGGCTTATGCCACTTACAATAGCCATGAGGGTGTCATAGCTTATGCCACTTAGAATAGGTGTGAGGGTGTCATTGCTTATGCCACTTAGAATAGCTGTGAGGGTGTCATAGCTTATGCCACTTAGAATAGCTGTGTGGGTGTCATGGCTTATGCCACTTACAATAGCCATGAGGGTGTCATAGCTTATGCCACTTAGAATAGGTGTGAGGGTGTCATTGCTTATGCCACTTAGAATAGCTGTGAGGGTGTCATAGCTTATGCCACTTAGAATAGCTGTGTGGGTGTCATGGCTTATGCCACTTACAATAGCCATGAGGGTGTCATAGCTTATGCCACTTAGAATAGGTGTGAGGGTGTCATTGCTTATGCCACTTAGAATAGCTGTGAGGGTGTCATAGCTTATGCCACTTAGAATAGCTGTGAGGGTGTCATAGTTGATGCCACTTAGAATAGGTATGAGGGTGTCATTGCTTATGCCACTTAGAATAGCTGTGCGGGTGGATTGGATTAGGTATCTCATGCCCAGTGTCACCGTGCCCTGCACACACACCTATGAAGGCACATACTACACATAGGTCAACTTGTTATTAGCAAATGGAAGATTAATGTGCAACATATGATGCAGTCATCAATACAATTATTAACATTGCTAAGTTCTTCTTCACTTCCTACTATGATAATATGATGCATAAATAATAGCAAGGTAAGAGGCCACTCATCGAAATATCAGCTTTCAGTCACCCATAAAAGAAATAATAGAAATAATGGTGCAGACATTGCAAAAAATACATAATACAAATAATATGAAATATGACAACAATAATAATGACAATACTGATAATAATAATGACAATAATGATGTGGTTAATATGACATTAATAATGGCAAAATACATAATAACAATGATGATGAATATAATTGATAACATACGACAAAGACTGCGATACGACAAAGACTGCTTTCATTTCTTGACTGCCGCTCTCCATTTAGCTCTCTGCTGTGAGAGTGATGTCCATGAGTCGGTCTTAATGTCTCATTTCATGAAAGCTGCCTACAAAAGTGTTGAAGTGCTGCTGGCTTTTGCAAATTATCAGCGGCACTCTCTCGGGGAGCAAATAGAGGTTTCACACCGGCAAGAACATGTCCAGACAGGCGCAAAATTATCTGTCCCTGCAGTGGCTGGTCGGGAGATGTTGGGAGTTCCATATATCAACTGCCCTTAACGCTGCCACAGTGACATGGTTTTCTGCTTAGGGTTTGCTCCCTTGGCCTTCGGTTCTGTCAAGAACCTGTACCACAAGCCAGTGGTTTACAACTCTGCAGGGCAGGGGCGACAAACTCCCTGAGGTATTGCTATACCTGCAATACCTGCAGTACCCAGTACCCAATTGATAACATATAGATACTAATACAGCTAATAAACATAACGGGCATGCTCAATATTCTCCCTCTCTGAACTAACCCCCAACCCCCAGTAAGCTGGCCACTGCATATGGAAGGGGTGTAAAGGGTGTGTGTGTGGGGAGGGGGGCAGTCATACAGGGTTTGCCACTGACCAGCATATACGACCATGGCTGACTGGAGGTACCCCTATTGTCTTGTGGTTGTTTGGTTATAGCAACACAGTAACTAACACAGAGAACCTGCTCCATGACCATAAAGCACTAATATTTTAACGATGTTTTACAAATTAGTTCCCAAACTAAATATCCAGACATTTTCCTTTCCTGTGATATGTTTCAATAGTAAAACTAGCCCAAACTCATTGTGCCACAGTCATTTATGTCATTTCGCTACATAATCTTACATAAAATACAACCTGGGTAATTGAACCGGACCTAAAATGATGGTGTCAGTCGAATGAAGTGAGCTCTCCAACCTGTTAATGTGTATTGATGGTATTCACAAACTGGGCATGGTGGTCTAATCAGTAAAGCGCATGCCTCGCGTCCGGGAGATAAGAAGTTTGGTTCCCGGTTGACGAAAATCAATGACTTATCAAATTGATACTTGTCGCTTCCTAGCCTGTGCTTGGCATCAATAGGATAGGGCAAGGACTGGTTAGCTCAGTGGCAGGATAATGTGACTGAGTGGGCCAGCACTAGAAAGTCACCATGGGTGCGCACTGTTACAAGTCTGTAGGGACCCATCCTGATATGACTTTAGCTGTTGCCAGGATGTAAAACTCCAACAGCAAATCAACTACTAGTTGTTGTTACAGCATCCACAGACTTGACAGCTGCTAGTAACGTTCCTGTCACAGAGACCATGGTTTATCGGCCAACTGATAATAAGTGTGTTTGTTGTTTCATATCCTAGCAACATCAAAGGTCATATCAGGACTAATAGCTACTGACTTGTGACAGTGTGCACTCATGGTGACTTCATAGTGCTGCTCCGTTCTGCTATGACCTTAGCTGTTGCCAGGACATACAACTCCAACAACCAATCAATTGTAGCGCTGCCCCACTGAGAGTCCAGGCCATTGGGACCATGATCCGATATCCCACACAGTCACATTATCCTGATACTGAGCCAACCAGTCCTTGCACTATGCTAGATGCTGTGGTAGGTATAGGTAGCAACTAGTATAAACTATACATATGATGTATTATTAGTTATACAAGTATAAATTGTGACAGGTTCTATTTTTGTAAATGTTGGTCATCATCATCATCATGCTGTCGGTCGCGATGCGACAAAGACTGCTTTCATTACTTAACTGCCGCTCTCCATTTAGCTCTCTGCTGTAAGAGTGATGTCCATGAGTCGGTCTTAATGTCTCTCAACTTCAAGTTTCTCTTGATGGTATCCTTGAACCAGAGACGAGGGCGCCCTCTCTTTCTGTAACCAGAAGACATTTGAGAGTAGAGGATCTGCTTTAGTAGCCTGTCTGATGACATCCTCATGAGGTGTCCAGTCCACCGGAAATTCTTTTTGATCAGAAAATCTTCCATAGAGGGGAGCCATGTCCATTCGAGTATTTCCTTATTTACATTTGAGGAAAGCTGCCTGCAAAAGTGTTGAAGTGCTGCTGGCTTTTGCAAGTTACCAGCAGCACTCTCTTGGGGAGCAAATAGAGGTTTCACAAGAACATGTCCAGACAGGCGCAAAACTATTTGTCCCTGCAGTGGATGGTCGGGAGATGTTGGGAGTTCCATACATTAACCACCCTTGATGCTGCCACAGTGACATGGTTTTCTGCTTAGGGTTTGCTCCCTTAGCCTTCGGTTCTGTCAACAACCTGTACCACAAGGCAGTGGTATACAACTCTGCAGGGCAGGGGTGTCAAACTCCCTGAGGTATTGCAATACCTGCAATACCTGCAATACCTAAATGTTGGTACTGTAATGATATTTCATTTCCAATATACGAAACTAGCCCATGCCCCCCCCTACACCCAGAAGGCATAAGGGGGGGGGGGGGGATGGGCTAACAACAATATCATGACAGGCATACCTATATGAGGCACTAGAACTTGTTGTAATCTCTGAGGTAAATTGTTAGTAAATGGAGATATGATCCTCTGCAGTTTGGTGTAAATCATGAGGTAGATTGTTAGTAAATGGAGGCGTGGTGTACTTGACGTTAGTGTGAACCTGATGGTAGATTGTTAGTAAATGGAGGCGTGGTGTACTTGAGGTTGATGTGAACCTGACGGTAGATTGTTAGTAAATGGAGGCATGGTGTACTTGAGGTTGATGTGAACCTGACAGTAGGTTGTTAGTAAATGGACGTGTCGTGTACTTGCGGTTGGTGTGAACCTGATGGTAGATTGTTAGTAAATGGAGGTGTGGTGTACTTGAGGTTGGTGTGAACCTGATGGTAGATAGTTAGTAAATGGAGGCATGGTGTACTTGAGGTTGGTGTGAAGCTGATGGTAGATTGTTAGTAAATGGAGGCGTGGTGTATTTGAGTTTGTTGTGAACCTGATGGTAGATTGTTAGTAAATGGAGGGGTGGTGCACTTGAGGTTGGTGTGAACCTGATGGTAGATAGTTAGTAAATGGAGGCGTGTGGTACTTGAGGTTGATGTGAACCTGATGGTAGATTGTTAGTAAATGGAGGCGTGGTGTACTTGAGGTTAGTGTGAACATGATGGTAGATTGTTAGTAAATGGAGGCATGGTGTACTTGAGGTTGGTTTGAACCTGACAGTAGATTGTTAGTAAATGGAGGCGTGGTGTACTTGAGGTTGGTGTGGACCTGATGGTTGATTGTTAGTAAATGGAGGCGTGGTGTATTTGAGTTTGTTGTGAACCTGATGGTAGATTGTTAGTAAATGGAGGCGTGGTGTACTTGAGGTTGGTTTGAACCTGACGGTATATTGTTAGTAAATGGAGGCATGGTGTACTTGAGGGTGGTGTGAACCTGATGGTAGATTGTTAGTAAATGGAGGTGTGGTGTACTTGAGGTTGGTGTGAACCTGACGGTAGATTGTTAGTAAATGGAGGCGTGGTGTACTTGAGGTTGGTTTGAACCTGACGGTATATTGTTAGTAAATGGAGGCGTGGTGTACTTGAGGTGGTGTGAACCTGTTGGCAGATTGTTAGTAAATGGAGGCGTGGTGTACTTGAGGTTGGTGTGAACCTGACAGTAGATTGTTAGTAAATGGAGGCGTGGTGTACTTGAGGTTAGTGTGAACATGATGGTAGATTGTTAGTAAATGGAGGCATGGTGTATTTGAGGTTGGTGTGAACCTGATGGTAGATTGTTAGTAAATGGAGGCGTGGTGTACTTGAGGTTGGTGTGAACCTGACAGTAGGTTGTTAGTAAATGGAGGCATGGTGTACTTGAGGTTAGTGTGAACATGATGGTAGATTGTTATTAAATGGAGGCGTGGTGTACTTGAGGTTGGTGTGAACCTGATGGTAGATTGTTAGTAAACGGAGGTGTGGTGTACTTGAGGTTGGTGTGAACCTGATGGTAGATTGTTAGTAAATGGAGGCATGGTGTATTTGAGGTTAGTGTGAACCTGACAGTAGATTGCTGGTAAATGGAGACGTGCTGTACTTGAGGTTGGTGTGAAGCTGATGGTAGATTGTTAGTAAATGGAGGCGTGGGGTACTTGAGGTTGGTGTGAACCTGACGGTAGATTGTTAGTAAATGGAGACATGGTGTACTTGAGGATGCTGTGAACCTGATGCTAGATTGTTAGTAAATGGAGGCATGGTGTACTTGAGGTCGGTGTGAACTTGACAGTAGATTGTTAGTAAATGGAGGTGTTGTGTACTTGAAGTTGGTGTGAACCTGATGGTAGAATGTTAGTAAATGGAGGCGTGGTGTACTTGAGGTTAGTGTGAACCTGACGGTAGATTGTTAGTAAATGGAGGCGTGGTGTACTTGAGGTTGGTGTGAACCTGACGGTAGATTGTTAGTAAATGGAGGCGTGGTGTAGTTGAGGTTGGTGTGAACCTGATGGTAGATTGTTAGTAAATGGAGGTGTGGTGTACTTGAGGTTGGTGTGAACCTGACTGTAGATTGTTAGTAAATGGAGGCGTGGTGTACTTGAGGTTGGTGTGAACCTGACAGTAGATTGTTAGTAAATGGAGGCGTGGTGTACTTGAGGTTGTTGTGAACCCGATGGTAGATTGTTAGTAAATGGAGGTATGGTATACTTGAGGTTGGTGTGAACTTGACAGTAGATTGTTAGTAAATGGAGGCATGGTGTACTTGAGGTTGTTGTGAACCCGATGGTAGATTGTTAGTAAATGGAGGTGTGGTGTACTTGAGGTTGGTGTGAACCTGACAGTGGATTGTTAGTAAATGGAGGCATGGTGTACTTGAGGTTGGTGTGAACCTGATGCTAGATTGTTAGTAAATGGAGGTATGGTATACTTGAGGTTGGTGTGAACTTGAAAGTAGAGTGTTAGTAAATGGAGGCATAGTGTACTTGAGGTTGGTGTGAACCTGATGGTAGATTGTTAGTAAATGGAGGCATGGTGTACTTGAGGTTGGTTTGAACCTGACGGTATATTGTTAGTAAATGGAGGCATGGTGTACTTGAGGTTGGTGTGAACCTGATGGTAGATTGTTAGTAAATGGAGGCGTGGTGTACTTGAGGTTGGTGTGAACCTGATGGTAGATTGTTAGTAAATGGAGGTGTGGTGTACTTGAGGTTGGTGTGAACCTGACGGTAGATTGTTAGTAAATGGAGGTGTGGTCTACTTGAGGTTGGTGTGAACCTGATGGTAGATTGTTAGTAAATGGAGGTGTGGTGTATTTGAGGTTGGTGTGAACCTGATGGTAGAATGTTAGTAAATGGAGGTGTGGTGTACTTAAGGTTGGTGTGAACCTGACGGTAGATTGTTACTAAATGGAGGCGTGGTGTACTTGAGGTTGTTGTGAACCCGATGGTAGATTGTTAGTAAATGGAGTTATGGTATACTTGAGGTTGGTGTGAACTTGACAGTAGATTGTTAGTAAATGGAGGCGTGGTGTACTTGTGGTTGTTGTGAAACTGATGGTAGAGTGTTAGTAAATGGAGGCATAGTGTACTTGAGGTTGGTGTGAACCTGATGGTAGATTGTTAGTAAATGGAGGCGTGGTGTACTTGAGGTTGTTGTGAACCCGATGGTAGATTGTTAGTAAATGGAGGCATGGTGTACTTGAGGTTGGTGTGAACCTGACAGTGGATTGTTAGTAAATGGAGGCATGGTGTACTTGAGGTTGGTGTGAACCTGATGCTAGATTGTTAGTAAATGGAGGTATGGTATACTTGAGGTTGGTGTGAACTTGACAGTAGAGTTTTAGTAAATGGAGGCATAGTGTACTTGAGGTTGGTGTGAACCTGATGGTAGATTGTTAGTAAATGGAGGCGTGGTGTACTTGAGGTTGGTTTGAACCTGACGGTATATTCTTAGTAAATGGAGGCATGGTGTACTTGAGGTTGGTGTGAACCTGATGGTAGATTGTTAGTAAATGGAGTCGTGGTGTACTTGAGGTTGGTGTGAACCTGATGGTAGATGGTTAGTAAATGGAGGTGTGGTGTACTTGAGGTTGGTGTGAACCTGACGGTAGATTGTTAGTAAATGGAGGTGTGGTCTACTTGAGGTTGGTGTGAACCTGATGGTAGATTGTTAGTAAATGGAGGCGTGGTGTACTTGAGGTTGGTGTGAACCTGATGGTAGATTGTTAGTAAATGGAGGCATGGTGTACTTGAGGTTGGTGTGAACCTGACCGTAGATTGTTAGTAAATGGAGGTGTGGTGTACTTGAGGTTGGTGTGAACCTGATGGTAGATTGTTTGTAAATGGAGGTGTGGTGTACTTGAGGTTGGTGTGAACCTGATGGTAGATTGTTAGTAAATGGAGGCATGGTGTACTTGAGGTTGGTGTGAACCTGACAGTAGATTGTTAGTAAATGGAGGTGTGGTCTACTTGAGGTTGGTGTGAAGCTGACGGTAGATTGTTAGTAAATGCAGGTGCGATGCACCTCTCACCTGCGGGGTATATAAGAGGGCAGTGTGGCTTCATACTTCACACACTTCACCAAGTGACTGATACCATACTGAACACACTGAACGCACTGAACACACTGAACACACAGACTGACCATGGCCGCCTACCTCCTCCTCCTCGCCCTGGTCGCCGTGGCCCAGGCTCGGCCTCAGGGTCCGGCCAAGTTCAGCTTTTCTTGGCGCGACTGCGGTAAGTCTTTATTTCGTTGGTAACAAGCTTTGACAGTTTCAGACATGGCGGCTCCTTATGAATTCACTGAGCAGTCCCTTCTATTGAGCAGCAAATATTGTTTAAAGCTGCAAAGATAGTGCGATGAAAACATCAAAATTATAAAATAAAACTAATAATTATCTAGATTTGATTCTACATCTCCAATTTTGATTCTGGTGAGCGGGCGCGGTGGCTGAATCGGTAGAGCGCAGGCCTCATCTGCGGGATATCGGGAGTTTGGTTCCCGGTCGAGTCAAACTAATGACACATAAAATTGATTCTTGTCACTTCCTTACTTGGCGCTCATCATTACTAGCATAGGGCAAGGACTGGTTAGCTCAGTGTCTGGATAATGTGACTAAGTGGGATATCGGATCATGGTCCCAGCGGCCTGATTTCCCAATGGGGCAGCACTATAAAGTCACCATGAGTGTGGACTGTCACAATTCGCTAACCGTCCTGATATGAACTTATATGTTGCCAGGATGTAAAACTCAACTAATCTTAGCAAACATTTGTCACCACATAGAAGGGAATACTGGGCCAATTTAATAAAACCTGTTACTGCAGAAGAGATGGCAGAGTGTTGGACTGCTTGCCAAAATTAATTTTACATGGTTGCGTTTCAAATATCTCAAAAGTTAGCCATTTAAAATGTAAGTTACTTCAAGCTAAAGTAAGGTAGATTATAGGGATCAACTTAATATATTTATCTCAGAAATGACGGCAACTTAAAACCATCTGACTGTGCAGCTTTAAAAACTGCGCCTTGTGTGGAATTTTGAAGTTTGCTCTGCCGAGAGCTGCTTCTGTCTATTTTTGTGTTAAATATTTTCTATGTGTTGAATAAATTCTTTTGTCAGTGCGATGCAATGGTCTTCCAGCCATTTTTCAATTCGGGATTATTTACACAAACAAATTGTATATAGAGTAAGGCATACAATAACTTTTAAATACACAGTTTAGCAATCGGCATAAGTGAGTGAGGTATCCAATAACAGTTGAATACACAATTTGCAGCATACAACACAATGACATTCTGTTACCCACAAGTTCTACAGCACACGCCCTTACTATAAAAAGGCTCTGTCTGACAAAATGGTGCTTACAAGATAGTGAGGACTGAAGCTGTGTAACTGCATGATAGCAAAGCAGATAGAACAATATTATTTTTAATATATCTCAGTGAAAAATACCAGTTGAGAAACAGTTGTGTAACTGCATGATATCGTTTTGTAGATGGAACATGTTTACATCCATAACTCCAATTCGGTCACTTTGTCAGATTGGCCCTTTTTATAGTAAGGTCACAAGCAATATGGCGACAGTAGTGTCAGATGACTACATCAATATTAGTTGGATCGATGTATTTCATGGTATTTAGAATGTAAGCAGAAGTTATCTTCTGTATGCAGGGAAAGTTGATAATAAGTTTTAAAGTTAGGTCTAGTTAGCTGCAGTTAGACACATTTTTAATGAGTAAACATTGTATTGGAGTACACAATAAAAACTATAAAATATAACTGCCACAATCAATTTGAGAGCAGCAGGACCTTTTTGTGAACACACAAACAAACAAAGCAACAAACAAACAAAGAAAAGCAACAAACACACAAACAAACACATTCCCTTTTATATATAAAGATACAGTTGTATTCATCTGAACATAACCTTCTCCCCGCATCCGAACGATTGGACTTCCGAGCGTCCAGGCGTTAACAATTGCAACTATTTTATTCAAGTGCGTGAGACTAAGTGACGATTAAGAGCAACATAACCAGACGGGATGGCCGAATGAGTTAGAGCATCTGTCTCCCGTGTTGGTAGATCATGGGATCGTGGGTTCGAACCCTGGTCGAGTCAAACCAATGACTTAAAATTGTATACTTGTCGCTTCTTAGCCAGGCACTCAGCATTATTAGGATAGGGCAAGGAGCAGTGGAATGAGGAAGACCAATCGTCCGCGATTGAAATTCCCCCTGCTTAAACAACTAATGTAGCCCCCCCCCCCCCAAAAAAAAAGAAGGTAGAATTATAAATTATAGATTCACTTATTGTTGAATTTGATCACTATTTCTCAACATGGCTTATCGTTGCTTATTTCCACTTCTGAGTTCCTACTACTGCTTTTTTAGTGCTTATTATTTCTCACCATTACATTTTGTGGGGGTGGGGGCGTAAATATGTTATTTATCTGAACACATATTTTGTCAGCACCGAGGCACTGGTCTTCCAACTATTGAAACGATCAAATTTGGTTTGTACATGGCGATGGGGACGTGGAACGTGCTGCATTGTGTGCAGCACACCACATCCTGAACTTGTTATCGTGTATTACTGCTTAATATTTCTCACTACTTTGTATCATTGCTTGTTACTGTTTAGAATTGCTCGCTATTGTTCGTTACTGCTTATTCTTTCTCTCTGTTGCTTATTATTGCTTTGTAGTGCTTATTGTTTCACACTTCTGCTTATCATGGACCATTCCTCTATCATGGACCATTCCTCTATCATGGTCCATTCCCATGAACCATTCCTATATGATGGACCATTCTTCTATCATGATCCATTCCTCTATCATAGACCAATAAAAACATCAAATTTTCTAAACCAAAAACTTTATCTAGATTTGATTCTACATATCTAATTTAGATACTGGCACACTTATTAAACTTGTGTCGCCACATAGAAGGGAACACTGAAGCAATTTAATATAACCTGTTACTGCAGAAGCCTATGGTGTCAGAGTTTTGGTGTGCATGCCAAAACTAATTGAGCATATTAGCACTTCAAATACCTCAAAAGTTAGCCATTAAAAATAAAAGTTACTTCAAACTAAAGTAAGGTAGAGTATAATGACCAACATTATATGTTTATCTCAGAAAAAAATTGAAACTCAAAACCATCGGACTATGCAACCTTAATATCACTTGGTACGGTTTAATTATATGCAGATATTTCTCAGCAATGTTTTTGGGGGATTGACCTTGCTTATTGTTTCTCATTATCATCACTTTTGGCTCATTCCTCTTCAATATGCTTCGATATTGACTAATATCGCTCGGTACTGTCCAGCGGTGAAAACAAGTGTTAACACACATGTACCCGTTATGACCAGGGTAAATAAATTCATCATCACACAAAAACAACAAGCAACAATAACAAACAACAACAAACAACAACACACAACAACAAACAACAACAAACAACAACACACAACAACAACAAACAACAAACACCACACAACAACAAACAACAACAAACAACACCAACACACAACAACAACAAACAACAACACATGACAACAAACAACAACAAACACACAACGAACAACAACACACAGCAAACAACACCACACATCAACAAACACCAACAAACAACAACAAACAACAACAAACTACAATAAACAACATCAAACAACAACAAATAACAACAAACAACAACACACACCAACCCACAACAACAAACAACAACAACCAACAACAACAAACAACAGCAACAACCAACAGCAACAAACAACAGCAACCAACAGCAAACAACAGCAAACAACAGCAAACAACATCAAACAACAGCAAACAACAGCAAACAACAGCAAACAACAATAAACAACACCAATCAACAACACACGACAGCAAACAACAACAAACCACACCAAACAACAACGCACACCAACAAACAACAACATACACCAGCAAACACCAACAACAAACAAAACATACTACACCAACCAACAACACGCACCAACACACCCCAACAAACAGCAACAACCAACAACAAACAACCACATACGACAACAACAAGCAACAACAAAATACAACACACCGCAAACAACACACAGCAAATAATAACAACACACACAAGTAACCAATGACCACAAACAACAACACACACAAACAACAACATACAACAACAAACAACAACAAACAACAACAATATCATATGACCTTAGATGTTGCCAAGACGTAAGCCTACAATAACCAACACCACCCCCCCCCCCCAAAAGCATTGCTCATTTACCTACAGGTCAGCACCCCGTACTGTCCAGCGGTGAAAACAAATGTGAACACACTTACCCGTTATGACCAGGGTAAATAAATTCATCATCACAAGAAAAACAAAAAAACGTCCTGATATGACCTTAGCTGTTTCCTGGACGTAAGACTCCAACAACCAACAACCAAACCAAACAAAAAAACGTCCTACTATGACGATACATGTTGCCAGGACATAAACCTCCAACAACCAACCCCAAAAAGAAATACAAATAAAAATCATTGCTTCTTTACCTTCAGGTCAGCGCCCTGTAGTGTCCAGCGGTTAAAAGAAGAACTTAGTGTTACCCGGTATGAGCAGGGTCAATAAACTCATCATTATCACACACACATATAAGAAGAAGAAAGTCCTCATATAACCTTAGATGTTGCCAGGACGTAACACTCCAACAACCAACAACCAAACAAAAAACAAAATGTCCTAATATGACCTTAGATGTTGCCAGAACGTAAAACTTCAACAACCAAAAAAAATACACAAAAACGTCCTGATATGACTTTAGATGATGCCAAGACGTAAAACTCCAGCAACCACCAACGAAACAACAACAAAAGTCCTTTGTATCACTTTAGATCTTGCCAGGACGTAAAACTCCAACAACGAACAACCAAACCAAAAAAAAACATACAAGAAAATGTCCTGATGTGACCTTAGATGTTGCCAGGACGTAAGACTGCAACAACCAACAACGAACCCCCCCCCCAAAGTCCTTATATCACCTTAGATGTTACCAGGACGTAAAACTCCAACAACCAACAACGAAACCCCCCCCCCCCAAAAAGTCTGTATATCACCTTAGATGTTGCCAGGACGTAAAACTCCAACAACCAACAACCAACCCCCCCCAAAAAAAAGTCCTTATATCACCTTAGATGTTGCCAGGATGTAAAACTCCTAACAACAACAACAAATAAATAATAAATAAATTGCTTGCTCATTTACTCATTAGGCCAGGACCCGTTGCGCCCTCTGAAGTTCCACAGCCTGTCCATAACCCCTGACCCCGTGATCCTGCCAGGCATCGCCAACGTCAGCTTCGATGTGGAGTCCACGTCGAGCATCTCGAACATGGACCTCTCCGTCGAGCTCAAGAAGAAGACGATCATCGGTCACATCCCCATCGGCTGCGTCGGTTCCCTGGGCTCGTGGTGGGTCAACAATTAAACAAACAAACGAAAGCAAACAAATTGCTGATGGTCCCCGCCAATGCCTGAAAAATCGCTCCTTCCTGATTTAACTTCTTTTTTAAATCTGTAAAAAAAAAAACGGTTACAAATGCGATCTAATAATGCATAATTTCACACTCAGTCATATTATCCTGATACTGAACTGTCCAGGCCATGGTAGATTATAGCAACTACTGGTGTTCTCTGTGTCGGAGTGGTTAGAGTGTCTGACTTTTTTCTAAGTCAGACTCCTAATCTGAAGGTTGGTGGTTCGATTCCCCATGCCCCTGCCAATTTGGATTTCCACCGCTGTGGATAACTTACAGCATCATCAAAGGCCGGTTGCTCTCATACCATGGCTATGTGGGGTGGGAGGTTAAAAATCCCTTGGGTCGGTAAAAGTGTAGGCTCAGGCTTTCTATCGTCAAACTGTCTAATGGTGAAAACAAGTCTATTCAGGCTTATCCATAATATACAGTATAATTCTTCAAGAAAAAAAGAATCATTTGACTATATTTATCTCATAAAAGTGTCATGAACTCCAGCGGGACGGTCAATGGAAGGTAACCATGCCAAAATTAACCAGATAATACACCTAACAACCACATGCAAGCCTATGATATGTAAATATAAGTAGGCTAGTCTAGTAATAAGAGTAGAAATAATCACATATATACCAAGAAAATCCAAAAAACCTAACATAGACTCCTAACCATACTAAACAACGAGCTACCCACTATTGTAAATGTTGTAATGCAGGCAATCAAGCGCCTTATCAGCTGCTACTGTGTGATAAGATAACACCACCACGAGAGCTGGCCAGCATTGAAAACGAGCCCGAGTACTCGAGCTTATATGCTATGGACAGTATAAACACAACTCTCAGTAAACAAAATAACCTCCCAAAAAAAAAAAAAAATCCGACTATGCCACTCTAATCAACTTTATTGTTCTTAATGTTTATTCTGCTGAATAAGTTCTTTGTCAGCGCCAAAACACTGTTCTTCCAGGCATTTTTGTCAATTCGGGATTATTTACAATGTAGGCATACCTACGAACAGAAAAACTGTCTCTAGTTTTGTGGTTAGTATATACAGTAAAACCTCTCAATACCGACCCCTCCACATATCGACCACTCCCCTTTTGTGATCGCTTTATTTGGGTCCCAACAATATCATTGTAAGGATAGGTTAACTCTCTAAACCGACCACCTCGCTAAATGGACCCCATGGTCGATCGATTTAGAGAGTATACTGTATACAGTAAAACCTCTAAATAGACCAAACCTTGGGACCGACTTTAAGTGGTCAATTTAAGGAGGTGGTCGATTTAGAGAGTAGAATATCCTGACAATGGTATTGTTGGGACCCAAATAAAGCGATCGATATAGGGGAGTGCTCGATGTGTGGAGGTGGTCGGTTAGAGAGGCTTTACTGTACTGTATTGATTCGGTCAGAGGCTACAAGATGGAGGCTAAGCTTTGGTAGGTTGTGTTGTGGATTAGTAGTATTTTAGTATTTAATTATTGTTTAGGGGGGCGGGGGGGAGGAGCAGGGGGTATTGGATAAGGGGCAAAAGAGGAGAGGAGAGATGGTTGGGAGTGGTTGTGATTCGATTTTTTGTTTATCAGTTCTCAACGGTTGTTGTCCAACCGGGTAGTTTTATTCATCTATATCTAAATAAATAGTGTGTTCGCAAATGAGAAGGAATGACTAGGACTCAGACTTGGTTTGGGTTGACTTTATTCTCTGTCAGGAGAGCAGAGTGACAGTTGGCTCCTGGCATAGAGGAGGCGGGGGAGGAGAGAATTCACGCTCCGCAGTGAATAAGATGGAGGTTATAGGTGGTTAGAGAGAAACATTAAGGGGCTGCCGTTATTTATATCCACGTAATATATTAAATAGTACATATAAAAGTCACCGCATGCCTTGTACACATTCGCATACTGCATACCATGTAGATGGAATCCTAGCATCCTGATATGACCTTAGATGTTGCTAGGATGTAAAACAACAACAAACAAACAAACAAATCCTAGCTAAGACGATATTTGTATGCGTGTTGACAGCACGTACACAGACCTGTGCCAGTACATCGACCGCATCCCAGACTCTCGAGTCACGTGTCCACTTCCGGCTGCCAGATTCAGCAAGAAAGATCTGCAGATTCCGCTCCCAGACCCAGGCATCTTGGGCTCATTCGTCAAGGTGAGCACAGACCACGTGTTTGCAGCTCTATCAAGGACAAAGTTTGTCCTCACTCGCTGCTTGGTCCTGGGATATTGAAGTCTAAGTTTGTGTCCTCTGGTCTCCGTTGGTGATATTTCCAATTTAATGTACATTATAACCCCGCTAAACCAAACTTGAAGGGACCCTAGAAATTTGTTTGTATTAACCGAGCATTGGTTTACCCGAACTTTGGCTTCAACTTTGACTTGGCGCATTATGAATGTAATATACAATGTATGTGGACACTTGGATTATTGTTTTTTATGTATCTACTGTATAACTCAAGCTCGGTTAAAGCTGCATAGATCGATGAAATATCAAATTTTCAAAACCAAACCAATTATCTAGATTTGATTTTACACATCTAACTTAGATACTGATGCACTTATTAAGCATTTGTTTCTGCGGAGAAGGAAATACTGAGTCAATTTAACAGAACCTGTCACTGCAGAAGTCTATATGGTGTCAGAGTTTTGGCAAGCATGCCAACACTAATTTTCCACATTTGCACTCGAAATATCTCAAAAGTTCACCATTTAAAATAAAAGTAACTGTGGACTAATGTAAAGTAGATACTACTGATCGATCTAATATATTTATCTCAGAAAAAATACCGAAATTCAAAACCATCGGACCATGGAACTTTAAACCAAACGATCGGTTTATCCAAACTTGTTTCGGTGGCTGGGCAAAATACTACTATTTATCATATAAAAAAGTTGGTGGGGTCTCAGATGACCTTATAACCACATGAACGTTTGGTTTAACCGTACCAGAAGTGGCTTGGGGTCCGACAATTTTTGTTTGGATTAACTGATAATTTGGATTAACTGACTTTGGTTTAACCAACTTTTGTGTATGATAAATGGTAGTATTTTGCCGGGGCGCTGACAAAAGTTTGGATTAACCGATCATTTGGTTTAACCGAGCTTCGTTTAATGGGATTTTACTGTACAAAGCTTTTATGGTATTTAATCCAGATATATGTTTAGATATTTCTATGATGTCATCTCGAGCACGTCTATAGAAAAGACTTGGTAGATCAAGGCCTTAAGCCTGTCTTCATACGGTAGATCCTGAAGCTGCCAATATTCCGATAATCAAATGCATTTTTTCACAGACGCCACCACATCCCCTATATAATTGCTTACTCAATATGAAATTGATACACTTTAACTGGAGAGCACAACAATAAATTCTATTTGACAGAAACCAACTAAAAATGGTATTTGTCAGATTTTGTGCCTGAATCAAAATAGTACTTCCTGATTTACTGTCTTTATTACAAAAGTTACTTCAAATTAATGTATGGTAGATTATACCAATAAATTCAATATGTTTATCCCAGCAAAATGACAGAAACTCAAAACTATCAGACTATGCAACTATAATATTTGTATTATTATTCAGGGATGAAAGTGGTCTCAGGCCCAAAAAAACACGCAATTTTTACGCCAATTTCAAATTTCATTGAAAAGGCGGATTTCCCAAGCATAGGATTAGCACTGTCATGGAAACGCAGAAAGTCAGCTTTCAACTATCCTTGTTGTGCCTATATTATCGCCCATACTTATCCCATTCTTGTTTGGGTTCTATGTTTTAGCCACATCTAAGGTCATACAACCTCTTTCCTTACAGGGTTCTTACTCTCTCAGAGGCCACTTCTCTGAGACTGATACGGGACGTGAGGTGGGATGCTTCGAACTGAAGCTATCCCTTAAAACATAAGCAGAATATTCAAGAAGGAACCAAACAAGTGTTGGTGTTGACATTATTCAAGAGTTAACTATTGTTGGAAATAAAAAGCTGGAACTGATTTAACGTTGTATTATTTAATTCCTTCCATAACAAATTAGAAGACAAGACAGGCATATTGGATCGAGCCTAAGACTGTGACTGGGCATAAGACCTGCTGTCACATTTCATTGAGCAAAATCGGGGATAAAATGGGCAGATGGTAGGAGGGTGAGGCGCCACCTGGAGGGCAGGAGGGGAATTAGGGAGCTGCTTGGTAGCTGTTGTTTGTTTGTTATTGTTTTACATCCTAGCAACATCTAAGGTCATATCAGGACGGGTACCGACTTGTGACAGTGCGCACTCATGGCGACTTTATAGTGCTGTCCCACTGGGAAACCAGGCCGCCGGCACCATGACCTGGTATCCCACTCAGTCACATTATCCTGAACTGAGCACACCAGTCCTTGCCCTATCCTAATAATGCCGAGCGCCTGGCTAGGAAGCGACAAGTATCAATTTTAAAGTCATTGGTTTGACTCGACTGGGACTCGAACCCACGACCCCACGATCTACCAGCACGGGAGACGGACGCTCTAACTCATTCGGCCATCCCATTCTCCAGGTTGCGCCTCAGCCTCCAGCAACCCAAAACAAAGGAGCATATCAAAGGTTACAGGAGTCGTAGATAGTGACAACAATAGAATAATAAGAAAGCGGGAGAATTAACTAAGTAAAAATATTTGCAAAAGTACTTTATGAGTCACATTTCTTTATTTTTTCTTTTTTCTTTTTTACTTTATGCCTCAAATAATGTAATAACCTCACATAATGTAATAAATTACCCAATGTGTTCCAGAAGCACAACTACCATACTAAATATAACTGTACGTACCCAGATAGCACACAGCCGTCGGGCCGACGTCGGCTATTGGTCGCACCGTCGTCATCGACTTTCCACCGTCGGGCCGCCGTCGGGCCGCCGGTGGTCTTCCGACGTTGGGAATCAATCCCTTTCCGCATTCGAGCCACCGTCGGACCACCGTCGGGCTGCCGGTGGTGTTCCGACGTTGGGTATCAATCCCTTTCCACTTTTGAGTCACCGTCGGGCCATCGTCGGCCCGACGGTGGTGGGCCGACGTTAGGGTTCAATCCAAAATTCCACTTTTGAGCCGTCGGGCCACCGTCGGGCCGCCAGTGGTGTTCCGACGTTAGGGTTCAATCCCTTTCCACTTTTGAACACCGTCGGGCCACCGTCGGCCCGACGGTGGTGTCCCGACGTTAGGTTTCTATCCTTTTCCACTTTTGAGCCACCGTCGGGCCACGGTCGGGCCGCCGGTGGTGTTCCGACGTTAGGGTTCAATCCCTTTCCACTGTTGATTCACCGTCGGGCCTCCGTCGGCCCGACGGTGGTGGGCCGCCGCAGGTTTGCATTCATTTTCCACGTCTGGTACACCGTCGGGCCATCGTCGGCCCGACGGTGGTGGGCCGCGCATGCGCAGTTCTTTATCAGTGTTCGTTGATCAGTGTTCTTTTTCTACCAATAACTCCAGAAATACCAGGAATTTTAAGGAATTATTTAACAGGTATGTTTATTAATATGTTTAGATTATTTTGTAAAAGTTTTGTAATTTATTACGAAGTATTAATGGAATTATTCGTGTTAATACGATTTGAATCTTCCGATACGGTTTGTTTACTTCGAATCGCCACCGGACCACGTGCGATCGTTGAGCAGTGTTCTTTTTCTACAAATAACTCCATAAATCGGAGGAATTTTAAGGAATTATTTAACAGGTTTGTTTATTAATATGCTTAGATTATTTTGTAAAAGTTTTGTAATTTATTACGACGTATTAATGGAATTATTTGTCTTAATACGATTTGAATTACCATGTACTGAAGGTTGTCCAAGAACCGCCATCTTGGTTTTTCCCGAGATTCGAAGACACTGTCACTATAGTGTCAATACGTACAGACTATATTAAATTTATAAGGTTAGGGTTCTCGATTTCTATTAATTTTGAATAAAACTAATATTTTTGCACTTGTTTGTCGCCGTCGGGACGACGGCGGCAGCCGCCGTCGCCCCGACGGCGGCGTTGGACAAAACAACGCGGCCCACGGCGTTGTCGTCCGCCCGACGGCGTTTGTCGCCGTCGGCCACGTTGGTTTGTCGCCGTTGGGGCGACGGCGGCGGCCGCCGTCGCCACCGACGGCGGGAGGTTGGACAAAACAACGTCGGCCCGACGTCGGTTTCCACCGTCGGGCCGACGGAGCGGCCGCCATCGGGCCGACGGCTGTGTGCTATCTGGGTACCAACTTGGTTAAACTTATCGTGATTGCTGTATGACCAGGTGAAGAATACCTGGTTTGGCCGCCCCCCCCCAGATACTCATCTTCATACTCACTACTATCAGGAGGACCCTGGCAACTGTCCTGATATGACCTTAGATGTTGCTAGGACGTAAAACAACAACAAACAAACAACAAACAACAACAACTGTCTGCCAGTCTCCACCCACTAAATACCAAAACAACTCATAAGAAAGAAAGGGAAGACAAGTCATGCACGATTGACAGTGATAAGGTTGAGCTTTATTGCTACAACTCTTGTTCATCCATAGCCCCGTTTACACGGGCGATTTAAAATGTTTCATATGAACCCACTTGCCTAGATCGACTCACATTTGCCGTGTAGACGCACCTCTGTGGCGTTTTAGGGCTGAATCGATTCATATGAAACGCTTCATCTATACCACCTCGGGAGGTGGTTTATTTGAAGCGATTCAGCTGGTTCCCGGCAGTGTTAGGGCCCGATTAGGTGGTCGCCGGCTACAGGCGCACCACAGGCTGCTGGTTCCCGGCACCAAAACACTCTTTAAACTCTGTCCGTGTAAACGCACCTCAAAAACGCTTCATATAAATCGCCTTGTCTAGAACGTTTCACAATTCCCCGTGTAAACACGGCTCATGAGTGACCTGCCACCCTGACTCACTTACAACCTGCCACACAGACCCAGTTTCTGCTTGTTCAGTCTAATCAGTGCCTACAGCCCATTGAACCTAAGTCTTATGGGTGTTACACACAGCTCAGAGGTGAACTGATTCCTTTGTTATCTCTAGAGTGAGTCTGTGTGCATAGCAAGTGCAAGGAGTTCAAGGTGACTGGGCTTACACAGCCAGCCAATCAGACACCTCTGCAGCCTGGGAGGGGTGGTGCCCAAGAGGGGCACCTGCCACTCAACCCCAGAATGTCCCTAATATATGCAGAATGGCTGGGTGTGCTTACCCAGCGGTCCCGTGGTAACAACTAGTCGCCATACAGTTACAGTAAGCATTAATATATGTCCCTCTCCATTTGCACTCTTCCTGGTGCATGGAGGGAACATTTCTGTAATTAGTAACCGTATCTTAATATCTGGACATCATACCGCAATCCCCGTCACCGTGCGTCATAACATTTCCACATAGTTATTTATATGTCAGACAGCGAGTGGGCACACATTGCGTCGCTATTACATAACAATGGTCCCCAACTCCATCGCCCGAGATATTGATATGCTTCCAAGCTTGTCTATCATGACCGAAAGACCATATATTTTTTAACAGGGTTCCCATGGATCCTTGAAAAGTCTTAAATTGATTAGTCAATTTTCAAGGCTTTGAAAAATGTTAAATATGGTAATTTTTTTCTGAACGGTCTTAAAAAGGTATTAAATTGGATTTGGCCATTACAATATTTGGTCAAGATGTTTTACCAGCTATCTTCAGAAAGCACAAATGCCTGTGGAGCTGAAATATCTGGAAGTTGACACGGACAATAATGTACTGGTCACAAATATTATGTTACATTTGCCGCGAAAATAGGTCTTAAATTGTATGAAAATTGGTAGTGTAGTAGTCTGTACTGACCTCTCAGGAGCGGAGTAGACAGGTAGGCGTGGGTAGTGTGTTGTTATCAGGGAGCCTAGGTGGTGTAATGGTTAGCACACTGGCCCAGAATGCAAAGAGATGTGGGTTCGATTCCCGCTTTAGGCGCAATATTTCTCATTTTCATCACCGCCCATGACCCTCTGTAAAATGTTTAGACTTTCTACACATAGTTGCTTATAAAAATAGATTCCATTTAAAGTACCCATTTGTTTAGTTAGTAGATAGAAGAATGTGTAACCCATTACTGCACCCAGACTGATAGGGTGGGAGACAGTCATGTTTCGTATTTAATGTTTAATGTGTATTGGATCCGGATTGAATTTGTATGGAGTGCATCGGATATGATAGAGGTGTGGGGTCAAGTTGTCATGACCTGGTGGTAGCTGGGATGTGGGAATGAGGGGTGCACCTGAGCTGCACCCATCTCTACTGTCCTGGCATCTCAAGATGGCCACCATAAAGAGTAAAATAACAATATGCCATGGATCAATGACATCATGTACCTTCAATAATATCATGCACCTTCAATATCATGTACCTTCAATGACATGCATGTAGGAGTGTTGGAGAGATTAAAAGCCTGGGTGAGCTGGCAGTCACCACTGGCACTTTCATGTGACAAGAGGTACTTTTGTTTCCATCCTCTATTCTCTGCTATACCCACTATAGCCACTTCACTATTATAGACAGGCAACTATAGGACTCAGCTACACCACACCATTTCCTATACTACACCCTTTGGTACTTTATGGTATTTTATATATATTTAACTTGCATTTCATTATAGTTCACTTCCATTTATAAAGATCTGGTGACCACCATTTAAAGGGGATTAGCCCATAGATTATACCTTGCTGCTTATCGGAAGGAGTAGCCTATGTGGTGGCAGCAGGTTTCCTCCAAAGAAATATGTCAGAATGATCATATTGTTGATGTCCAATAGCTGATGATGAAAATCAATGCGCTCTAGAGGTGTCGTTGAATAAAACAAACTTTTTCTTTTTTTGCTGAAGCATAATTATGACTATGAGGTCAGAGTTTTGACAATCACACCAACATTAATTTCAACTGATGATACTTCAAATATCTCCTAAGTCAGCCTTACCTTCTGTGGTGTGAGTGGGTGGGTGAATTCTGGAGCCACGTCTGAACCTCCCGGGTTTGAGTTCAGGCGGAATGTGCTGCTGTGTGTTGGCCAGTCGCTGTTGACTCCTTCCTGTGTCCGTAAGATGGCGCCACTGTCAGCGGGTGATGGCCATTGGTCCCAGGGTAGCACGGGGAGTTGGTTCTAGTTGGCGCCAGGATCAGGGATCAAGGTGAAGTGTAAGAGGGCAGTTATTGCTCCCCCCCCCCACACACACACCATGAATTACCCATGTTACATCGAACAATTATTGGCTGATAATATCGGTGGGATGTACGCAGTATTTGGAAGAGCCGGAGGTGAGGGGGGACGCAGGGGGGGTTACTATATGTTATAAGGGGTTTATCACTTTCCATATCTGGGTTATTCTATCAAACTGGGCACCACATATTTAGTTTCCACATTATGAAGAGGTTAAAAATCCCTTGGGTCGGTAAAAGTGTAGGCTCGGGCTTTCTATCGACCAGCAGTGGAATGAGGAAGACCAGTCATCTATGACTGAAAGTTCCCCTGCTTAAACAACTAATGGACCAAAATAAAAAAGCGAAAAAAAGCTGATAATTTGCAGCGCTCGGACACAGAGAGACAAGGCCAGTTTATCTACTAATATTTATTCCATGATGACTCCATTAGACGTAAATTTCAAGGTTATCTTAATCATCATCATATCATCATCAGATCAAATTATCATCATATCACAAACAGTGAAATGTTGGTGCCGCAGTGGCGTGTGAGGCTGGTGACTGGCACCGTCATGCAGGAAGAGCTGGCTTCCGTAATGTCCATGAATTGGCTGTTGGAGTTGTCAATTGTGACTGGGCATCTTGCTGGAGCGACATGAGGCAGACATGTAAGGGAGATAATAGAGTCAAATGGTGAAATCAGCACTTAACCCCTACCAATGACATAAACTAAAGAACAAAGAACACCAAAAAAAAGGGGTGGGCGGGTGGGAAAATCTGACTTGCTTGTTTGCGGGCCTGGGGCGAAGTGACAGTTGTGAGTACTGTAGGTCACATGCAGGGTCAGTTAGGGGTCACGTTAGCCTTACTCGCAAATTAACGATGTTGCCTCGCCAACATACGTAATTTGTTCTTTCTTTTATTGATTGCAAGTAAAATAATTATTGTATCCTCTGTGTATTAAGTATGTTAGCAATAGTACATTTACTGAAGCTATCCCAAGAAAGAAATTAAAAGTTTACTTATATGATTTTGTGCTAATTCAAAACACTAGGCGGAAGTACATAATGTGGAAATTTATTCAGGAGTAGTTAATCAATCAAGTAATAGTGAACAATGGCGGTGTAGTGAGAATCAATAAGGTTAATCGAGTAAATAAGTGAATGTCAAGGAAAGTAATGAATGACTGCTGAGGTCAAAAGTTCAAGTAGTAATAAGTCAAGTAAATAAGCAGTAATGTTAAGGAGTAAATAATCAAATGTAAGGTAAATAAGGAAGTCTCTGGGTGACCTGGGCCTCAACTCTTATGATATTGTGGGGTCGGGCGGGCTGGTGAAAAAGAGGTGTTGGTGGTCAGGCGTGTGGTGGAGAAGTGGCAGAGTGAGAGGGGAGCGGAAGGGAAGTAGGGGAAGGCAGGGGACCAGCGGCGGCACCAGCGGTCAGTGCCGGTGCCGCCACCTGGAGGAAGTGGGAGGAGGAGGGAAGCGAGGGAGGGGCGGCGGTGCCGCCACCTGGAGGTGGAGGAGGAAGGGAGTGGAAGGCAGAGCAGAGGGGGGGGGGGGGGTGAAGAGGAAGAGGAAGGGGGGGAGGGAAGAGGGTCCGCCTCAGTTTTGAATTACCCATATTGCCGCAGCAATATGAACAATGTGAAAATTTCCACATTTACACTATGCATGTACCCACAATTTTTTTCAACTTATTTTTCAACTTTTTTCTTGTAAGTCATAACCTTTTCTGCTTAACAGTAAGTAATCAATACAAGCTTGTTTGACTATGTTGTACATGTTAAAATGAGGTTCTGGATGTGTCTTTGATTTTCATGTTACACAAGTGATATTAATGTATTGCTTGCTTAATTTGTATAAGATCAAATTCCAAAAGTGAAATTAATTTTGTTCAACTCTGACATATGCACAACATGCAAACCTTCATAGGAAATTGGATTAGGCTATTATTTGGAAGGTTTTTACTTGGGGTTTCCATGTCACACTTCAGTGCCCAGTTTTAGAGAATGTTTAAAACATCCGGGGCGATCCTGGGAATATAGCAATCTGGCCTCGATCCGGCATCATCCGACATCATCTGGGTGTAATCCAGGGGTGGTCCGGGGTTAGTCCATATACCGTCCGGGGCAGTCCAGGTGTTTCTTAAACCGGATGAGCCACGTTTTAGCGACGCTTTAACCCGGACGAGCCCCAGACTTTCCCAGACTAGCCCTGACATAGCCACGGACCACTCCAGGACTGCCTGGATAAGACCCAGACAAGCCCGATGACCACAGATTAACCATGGATCGCCACGGATAGCCCGGTTTACCACAGATCAGCCCAGGATGTTTTTGTATATATATAGCAGGAGCAAGTCTGGGACTGATCCATGACTACTCCGTGGATACACCAGGTAGTCCGGGGGTGGTCCGGCTCAGTCCGGGGTGATCCGGCCTCTGGTCCATGACTAGACCGTGGCTCGTCCAGGTAGGTGTGACTGCGAGCCCAAAAATGACCAAAATAGCGATTTTATCAGGGGCTGTCCAGGGTGGTCTGGGGGTGGTCCGGCTAAACATCAGGGGCTCATCCGGGTAGGTGTGACTTGGGCTTAAGAGTGTGTTTCCCGATAGAAAGAAGCGCACCCTAAGTTAATTTAATATATCCCGTTACTGCTGAAGCCTGTGGTTTCAGAATGTTCACATAATTGCCTAAATTAATTTTAAACGTAATATCTATGCGTAGTGAGCGATACGCGTGGCCTAGCGGTCTAAAGGATGTGAGGATGCGCACGCATGTATTTCATGAGCGTTCAGGTAGGTGGTCTAAACCTCTCGTGCGGGAGGTCGGGGTTCGATTCCCAGTCGAGTCAAACCAATGACTTATGAAATTGATACTTGTGGCTACCTAGCCTTGCGCTCAGCATTAATAGGATAGGACAAGGACTGGTCAGCACAGTATCAGGATAATGTGACTGTCTGTGAGGTCAATTTAATAGTAAATATTTAGAAGACCACAGTTTTTTTTATTGCGAGCGCGTGTGTTAGTTAGGGACATGCCTATTTGTCTGTCTATCTATCTGTAGGGTTCGAACCCTGGTCTAGTCAAAGCAATGACAACAATTTATACTTGTCGCTTCCTACCCAGGCACTCAGCATTATAAATATTAGGATAGGGCAAGGACAGGTTGGCTCGGTCTCAGGATAATGTGACTGAGTTGGATATCATGTCATGGTGCTGGCCGCCTGGTCTCCCAGTCGGCAGCACTATAAAAGTTGCCATGAGTGTGCACTGCCACAAATCGGTACCCATCCTGACATGACCGTAGATGTTGTCAGGACGTAAAACTCATACAAACAAACGCAAAAACTGAACGTATGGCTCACGCTAAAGATACGCCTGGAAATAAGGCGCATGCGCAGGAATAGTGCCATACTTTTAGACCGCCAGGTTACGCGTACGGCTCATGTACGTCTCACGTACGCGTGGGCACTGCTTATTTTTAAATTATGCATGTTAACGTAACATGGCTAATTCACGGGGCGGAGACGGGCCCCTCCCCCTACTGAACCATCCAACCCCACATGCCTCCAGGGGAAAGAACACCCATACCCACAGCACTGATGGCGCCACCTAGCGCTAAGGAGGAACCTCCTCCACCCGGGTACAGGAGGAGGCACACCCTCCCCTCCCGCCAAAAACACCACGTGACCTGTTCGAATCCAAACCGCCTCCACGGCCACACAACTCCTCCAGCTGCCGTTCGGATAACTCCACCAGCTAACTTCACCCACCCACCCACACCTCAACCAAAGAGTAACGGGAAGGGGTAAGGGCTCGACTCCGGCCCAGGACTACCATCACTGGGACCATAACCCCAAGGGCCCAGTGATGAACAAAACACACACCGACTAGCACCCACAAATGTCAAACCTGAATGTAACAAGCTGAAAATGAAAATAAAACCCACTGTATGGAATTCTGTCTCTGCCCTTAGCGAATTATGGTTTGAATAATTCCAAAGATAGCCATTATCTAGCTAGTTACCCAAGGCAGCAAGACAGTTTAACATAAACCTTAGCGAAGGGTTACTTCAGCATAAAGCAAGGTAGACAATCTAAAGTATCAAAATGATCAAACTACTAGATTATTGATGGTTATCAATCTAAAATATTTATCTCAGAAAATGTGAGAAACTCAAAAGCATCGGACTATGCAACTTTAACTAGCATCTATTTAATCTAGCAATTATTTTACAGATTCAAGTTTACGACAAAACTGAACAGAGCATCCTCACCACATGTAGTGGGCCCTGATGGTGGAGTCTGTGACTTGGTCTGAGCATACAGCGCAAACACCCTAATCTAATCTAAACAGAGCATCCTCACCACATGTAGTGGGCCCTGGTGGTTGAGTATCTGACTTGGCCTGATCATACAGCTCAAACACCCTAATCTAATCTAAATAGAGCATCCTCACCACATGTAGTGGGCCCTGATGGTGGAGTCTCTGACTTGGGCTGAGCATACAGCTCAAACACTCTAATCTAATCTAATCTAAATAGAGCATCCTCACCACATGTAGTGGGCCCTGATGGTGGAGTCTCTGACTTGGGCTGAGCATACAGCTCAAACACTCTAGTCTAATCAAATCTAATCTAAACAGAGCATCCTCACCACATGTAGTGGACCATGATGGTGGGGTCTCTGACTTGGGCTGAGCATACAGCTCAAACAATCTAGTCTAATCAGATCTAATCTAATCTAAACAGAGCATCTTCACCACATGTAGTGGGCCCTGATGGTGGAGTCTCTGACTTGGCCCGAGTGTACAGCTCAAAAACCCTAATCTAATCTAATATAATCTAAGCAGAGGATCCTCACCACATGTAGTGGGCCCTGCTGGTGGAGTCCCTGACTTGGCCTGAGCATAAAACTCAAACACTCTAATCTAATCTAATCTATGATGGAGGGATGAGTTATGACAGTGGCTGGCCGAAATGACACTAGAACGATACAAAGTCACTGGAGTGGCTGTATAAAGGTTGCTTGTTGGAGTTTTACGTCCTAGCAACACCTAATCTCATATCAGGATGGGTACCGACTTGTGACAGTGTGCACTCATGGCGACTTTATGGTGCTGCTCCACTGGGAGACAGGCCGTCAGCACCCTGACCCGATACCCCACTCAGTCACATTATCCTGACACTGAGCTAACCAGTCTTGGCCCTATCCTATTAATGTTGAGCATTGGGCTAGGTAGCAACAAGTATCAATTTTGTAAGTCATTGGTTTGACTCGACTGGGAATTGAACTCCTGGTCTTTCTCATCGAAGACCTGCGCTCAACCTATTCAGCCTGATTCAAAATGGAAATCTTTATTTGTTGTTTGTTTGTTTTACTTAGCGATGCCACATTGATTTCATCATCGCCTTTTGGACATAAAATAAATGGTCATTCTGACATATTTGTTTGGAGGAAATCCGCTGCTGCCACATAGCTCTTTCTGATATACACTTTCCTGCAGACAGGACAGCACATACCAAAGCCTTTGATGAATCAATTGTGGACCACTGTCTGGAATGGAAAATAGCCCAAACTACAGATGTGTCCACTGAGCAGGATCGCTAGGATGACCGACACCTTCACAGGTGGACAATCTACCGCCTGAGCTACGTCCCACTCCCTCATAATGAATAATCAACACGCATGTATATGTAGTAAGGCTTTATTGTAAAAATACAGTTTGTACACATCCAACAGTCCTTGTCATCTCTAATCATCTTCCAGAACAAACCAGGCAATTACATACACCATCCACCTGGTACCAAGCCTTCACCTCTCCCAGTCGCACCAGTCTAAATGCAACTTGGCGAGGTGTGATTTGGGAGTTCAAACAAACAATAACACACATCTGCAGCTAGACCTCAGCCACGCTCCGGCTCGCGACCATTTTGCAACCACTTTACAACCAAAAGCCAGCGACCTTGAGACCAAAGCACACAAAGGCAGGAAAAACAATGGTTGGCGATTGGTCGGCGACCAGTCGGTAACCCATTGCAAGTGCTGTAAATGGTTGGTCGCCTTAATTGCAAGGTTTTGGGTACAGCATCTGCAACCTCCTGGCGGCCAAAATGGTCGCCCGGAGGTTGCTGACCGATCGCCGACCACTTTATGATTCCTCCTTTTTGATGTTTTGATGGTCACAAAGTGGTTGAAAATGATCGCAAGCATAGCGCGACTGCGGCATATATTATGGGAAAAGTTTGCTACCGCTGATGACAACTGTCGAAGCAGTGAAATATAAACTGACCCAGTATAGGGACAACAATATCATTTTCATTTAATGCAATCAACTCACCCTCACCCTCCCCCCCCCCCCCACGATTCCCCCGATGTTGCCAAATTTGAATGTGACTGACCTCTTACTCTGATTATAAGACGTCAAGGTCAAACACCATGTTCACTGACGGATTTCATTTTGGTATGTACAGGATTAAAAGCGTTGCCTGCCAGGAAAATCATGGTTTTGTACATATATATGAATAATTGTATGTGTTCATGAATGGGTAGCACCCGTTTGTTTATATAAAACTGGAAATCTTGCGAAATTCTGCTGAGTTAACACTCCTATATATATCCTATATATATATATGTGTCACAGATACCTATGCATATATAGACATATACCTATAGGTATATATTTACCTATATACAAATAAATATATCCGTAGATATATCATGCATATATACATATATTTGAATATATATATATATATATATCGATAAATATATATATTTACTTACATATTTACTTATATATATATATATATATATATATCGGTATTTTATGTATCTAGATATATCCATAGACATAGATAGAGACATATGTCCATAGACATATATCCAATCTATAGGTATATATTTGTATTCATATGTATATTGATATATATATGTGTGTCTCTGACAGATATATATATATTTATACACATATTTAGATATATATATATGTAGATATATATATTTACTTATAGATATGTCTGTATATATAGAGATGTATCTATATATATAGATGGGGTTTGTTGTTGTACGTTATAGCAACATCTCCGGTCATATCAGGACGGATACAGATCTATATATATATATATATCTATAAATATCACCCAGAGGTAGGTTTATATCATAGATCTATTTCTACATATTTATCTAAAGATACCCAGCTTGATATGACCTTAGATGTTACCTGGATGTAAAACTCCAACAAACATATATGTATCTATTGATATATAAATATACCTATATATAGTTATATATACATATATATCTGTAAATAGATATATATATTTATATAGATCGATATATATTGTGATATCTCTAAATATATATTTATATATAGATTTATATATATATATATTGCTATCTATAAATAGATATCGATGTATGTATATAGTTATATATATATATATATGTAAATAAATATATACATATATATTGCTATCTATAAATATATATCGATGTATATATATATATATAGTTATATAAATATATAAATCTAGGGTTATATCCATGTGTGTCAACACTCGAGGTGAAATGTCATGTCATCTCATGTCATGCCATGTCATAATGACATGACAAAGGAGCATTAGTCCCATTATGTGAGCAAAGGCTATGTACAGGAGGTTGTCACGTGAGAGCTTTGGACACTTACAATAAACACGACAATGTGGCGGCAGTCACGTGGTGGTGACTAGATCTTTATTTTTATTACAAATTGAATAGCATCATTTGGAGACACTCACATACCAAAACCAACTATTAATTATTTACGATATAGCTCCGCTCTGTCTTAGAAGTCTTTATGGTTTAATGTAGAATAGTCTGATACAAAATATAACATTTTCAAAAAGGAAAATTACTTGTCTAGATTTGGACTTACATAGCCAACTTAGATACTGCTGCCATCCTGATAATACCTTAGATGTTGCCAGGAAGTAAAACTTCAACAACCAACCAATCACATACTGAGATTAAAGCTGCATAGTCCGATGAAGCATCAAATTTTCAAAATCAAGACAATTATCAAGATTTGACTCTACATATCTAACTTAGATACTGATGCACTTATTACGTTTTTTTTTGCCACATAGGAGGGAGCACTGAGTCAATTTAATAGAATCTGTTACTGCAGAAGCCTACGGTATCAGAGTTTTGGCGTGCTTGCCAACATTATTTTCATGTTTTTGAATTTCAAATATCTCAAAAGGTAGCCATTTCAATTAAAAGTTACTTCAAACTAAAGTAAGTGTAGTGGTCTGCACTGACCTCTCAGGCAAGTAACCACATAGACAGGTAGGCGTGGGGAGTGTGTTGATACCAGGGAGCCTAGGTGGTGTAATGGTTAGCACACTGGCCCGGAATGCAAAGAGATGTGGGTTCGAGTCCCGCTCTAGGCGTGATATTTCCCATTTTCTTCACCCCCATGACAGTAAGGTAGATTATAACGATCAATTTAATATACTTATCTCAGAAAAATGTCAGAAACTCAAAACCATCGGACTATGCAACTTTAAGTGGTTGGTGTTCTATAGAAGGGAACGCTGAGTCAATTGAATAGCACCTGTTACTGCTGATTTTGACATGCATGCCAAAATTAATTGTGAATATTTACATTTAAAATATCTCCTAAGTTAGTCATTTTAATTCAAGGCAAAGTTACTTAGGTCTAAAAGTAAAAGTAGATTATAGCAATTAGCGTAGATTCTATCTATCTCAGAACATGAAAATAAATTCAAAATCATCGGACTATACAACTTTAACACTCACACACTTGGGGAAAATAGGGAACTATGAATGTTATAGTAATTATGGGACACCTTCATTTTTTTTTTTTTTTTTTTTGGTCCATTAGTTGTTTAAGCAGGGGAAATTTCAGTCATAGACGACTGGTCTTCCTCATTCCACTGCTGGTCGATAGAAAGCCCGAGCCTACACTTTTACCGACCCAAGGGATTTTTAACCTCCCACACCACATAGACATGGTATAAGAGCAACCGGCCTTTGATGACGGTGTAAGTTATACACAGCGGTGGAAATCCAAATTGGCAGAGCTGGGGGCACGGGGAATCGAACCGCCGACCCTCAGATTAGGAGTCTGACCTCGAAAAAAGTCAGACACTCTAACCACTCTGCCAGAGAGAACGCCAGTTGCAGAGTCCGATGGTTTTGAGTTCCTGACATTTTCTGAGATAAATACATTAGGTTGATCATTATTATGTACCTTACTTTAGCTTGAAGTAACTTTTATTTTAAGTGGCAAACTTTTTAGATATTTGAAGTGGAAACATGCCAAATTAATTTTGGCAAGCTTGTCAAAACTCTGATCCCATAGGCTTCTGCAGTAACAGGTTTTATTCAATTGCCTCAGTAGTCCCTTATGTGTGGTGACAAATGTTTAATAAGTGCATCATTATCTAAGTTAGATATGTAGAATCAAATTTAGATAATTGTTTTTGTTTTGAAAATTTGATATTTTCATCGGACTATGCAGCTTTAATTATGGGAGCTAGTTTACAATCACAACGCCTTCTCATTGACACCAATTCCAATGTTCTGCTCTTGTGTCCTCTATATATACGAAGCACCAGACATATTATACAAATCGAATGACCAAAGAAAGTACAAAAGGGTTATATCAAAATAATTAACTTCTCTCACAGTCAAACGACTTGATCAATTACAACCGATTACAAGGTTAGATCGTCACTCCAAGTACTTCTGTCCTTCACAGAGCATGTATATATATATATATTTATATATATATATATATATACGTAGTGTGCAAATATATATGAGACTGTCTCAAAAGGTGCTAATCAATATGGGACAAAACTTTGTCCATTGTAACGATCAACATACTATCTGCTTATGCATTTGCTCAGGATAAACTGATTTGTTTTTTACATCGTGTTTCATAATCCCAATAGAATACATATTGATTTGAAGCAGATGTCCTTGTGTTTTCAGTGTAGCCGTTTCTGTGCTGTTTTGTGACAATCGTTACAATGGACAAAAAAAGATTTATCACCTTTTAAGACAGCCTCATATATGAGTAGTTCAGGCGCAAAACCCCATAAAGACCAATCCCGAAATTTAGATTATAAACATTGGATTCAAACCCTCAAAAGGTTCATTTTTCACATTCCTATGTCGCTGTTCAATGCTCGATAATTATTTCATCACAAGCAAATTGGAATTAGTGAGAATTAATATTAGCCTCAGGTCAAAAGATATTTTATTTGAATTCAATTCTTTTATTGACATTTACATGGTTTGAACTGTGAACTCTTATATATATATATAAATATATATATATATATGCATATATATATGCATGTATATGTGTATATGTATATATATGTATATATATATCGTATATATATAGGTATATATAATATATAGTAGTAATTGTATATATATATATATATATATTTATATATATAAATATATATGATAAGCACAATCTACATACAAATTGTGTATAATATAAGTAAAATTATTTTTGACAGCGTAGACTAGCGCATTTATACTCATATATGCAAATATATATGTACATATATATATGTATATATTACACATAGATACATTTACATATATTTGCACACTCAGTAGTAATCTTCAGCAACCTATGTGATTGGTGAACCCATGCGGTGTATGACAAAATAATTCAAAGAACACCAGGATATCGATGCTCACACCACGTGTTCTGAGAGCCAGTCTTTGACATGTAAGTCTTTATAGCGCTGCACACATGCTGTCAGTCAGAAATTGGGTGAAACTGCACTTGTGCCACAGCTACCTTCAAAGAGGAAATACTAACTATCGCTACCAAGTAGAACTCTCCAGGGAAGGAAGGGAAACACCCCGCCATCCCATGCACACCACTCACCGATACATAAGGTCAAGGGCATTACGCTGCAAGGTCAAGGACCTTACGAGGCAAGGTCAAGGACATTACGCTGCATGGTCAAGGACATTACACTGCAAGGTCAAGGACATTATGCTGTAAGGTCGAGGACATTACACTGCAGGGTCGAGGACATTACGAGGCAAGGTCAAGAACATTACAGGGCAAGGTCGAGGACATTACGACACAAGGTCATGGACATTACGAGGCAAGGTCAATGACATTACATGGCAAGGTCGAGGAGATTATGCTGCAAGGTCAAAGACATTACGAGGCAAGGTTAAGGACATTACGAGGCAATGTCAAGGACATTACAAGGCAAGGTCAAGGACATTATGAGGCAAAGTCAGAGATATTATGAGGCAAGGTCGAGGACATTACGCTGCAAGGTCAAGGATATTACAAGGCAAGGTCGAGGACATTACAATGCAATGTGAAGGACATTACAAGGCAAGGTCGAGGACATTACAAGGCAAAGTCGAGGAGATTACACTGTAAGGTCAAGGACATTGCGAGGCAAGGTCAAGGCCATTACGCGAAATGGTCAAGGAAAGAAAACTGAAAGAAAACACACAACATGACCTTAAGGACATCAGATACCTCCAGTTGTCGCGAATGTTGTTGGCCAGGATTAGATGCGCATATGACCTCTGACCTATCGGCTCATCCCAATTTGGTTTTGGGCGTTGTGTGTAAACGAGTGGAAATGAATGTGTGCCACTGTGGGAACTATGTAACAAAAGATAGCTGCAACATAATTATAATGCCTAGTACACACCTACCGTTTGTGCGCACCCACCTACTGTATACGATCTAAAACTGCCCGTTTCGTGCACAAAAATCGCTAGGTGTGCGCTCCCCGCACACACCTCGCGATTGTGATTCGCGACTAAAAACTCAGTTTTAGGGCTAAAACGGGCCGATTACGATTGCAATTCGCGATTCGAAAACTGAATCGGCCTGTTTTCAGTTTTAAGCGGGTCGGGTCGAGTCGCGAGTTTTAGTGCGCGAATCGTATACGGTAGGTGTGTACCAGGCATTAGTATTCACCGTCCAGCTTAAATAAATGCCTCGTTTGCAAATCTCCTTGTAACGTTTGATTTTTGCTTTCATGGTAAATTACACACGTCTGAATAATATTAATAATTACATTAGCAGAACAAACGCACTACTAACAATTCATCAAATATAATACGCTATTAGTCGTGGCTTACTACAAAGATAACAATGACCTATATTATGTCTGAGTTAGTGTCGCTACTAGTGCTATGACGTCACCGTTCACTGCTATGACGTCACCATTCACTGATATCACGTCACCATTCACTGCTATGAGTATGACGTCACCAGTCATACGCCAGACTGCTTGTTTTCTATTCAACGCGTTTTCCACGTTGATTTATTTTAACTGATAAACATTTGACTAGGAGACGGTGGGTGAGCGGGGGGGGGGGAGTGTTGGGGGGGGGGGGGGTGTAATGGAAGCAAGTTTGCCCCAACTGTATGTACGTATATGATATATATATATATGTTTATGTATGTATACATATAAAATATACATAACATATATAGTGTATATTATATACATAATCTATAATGCATATTATATACATACTCGATATAATGTATATTACTATTTTCTATATTCTTATGTATATTCTATATTTTGTATATTATATATATTATACATTACGTATATTATATATTATTACATAATATATGATATATATATTATATATAAAATATATATATAATATATATTTATAATATATATATATATAATATATATGTTAGTAAGACACTGATACTGCTGATTCTCTGGCTAACACAAACACAGGGTAACACTAGCAAAATTGTCACCCAATTCTCAATATTCAATAAGAAAACAAAGAATGAGATTGAGTGATTAAGTAATTGAGTGAATGATCGACGATATAACCAAGATAGACAACAGAACAGATCGCGCCATTTTAGTCAATAAAGCAATTAGGAAAGAATGCGATGGAGAGAATGAATAATCTGATTTTAATAACAGTTTGATAATAGGTTTGTTGCACATAATGTGTGCATATACAATATATGTATATATATATATGTATATATACGTATATATATATGCCTACCTAATATATATGCATATATACATACCTATACATATATATGTATATAATATATATGTATAAATATACATTCATTTGTATATACATACTATTACTACATATATATATATACACATATATATACATTATGGGCATATATGTTTATATATGTAAATATATATATGTAAATATGTATCTACATGTTTATATATATGAATATATATTATTAACATATATATATATATGTATATTTATAGACACTTTCCCCAAAGCACCAGATGGCACTAGATTGTCAACATTTGTGAGAGTATTTCTTTTGATGTCATTTACAATTAGACAATGTAAATAAACAGCCATTTCATTTAAGGATTATATACATTTCATTTCATTCAAGGATTATAAACAAAACGCTACATTGGTTTGACACTTGGGTTAAGGGGACTGACAGATGAGGGCGAGTTGTGCCATGTACCAAGGTCAAGGTCACTCAACCGCGATGTAGATCACTGACCCAGTTAAGGCACTTCTCCTAAGTCATGCTTACATGACATTTTTATTGTTCCAAGTTGGCCTATTTCCGAAATATTCACAGCACAAAATGACTTTCTTCAGACAAGCATTTCGTTGATATTGCCAGGGTGGGGTTTATTGTGTACATGAACACATAAGCCCCATTCACACACGCACCTTAAGTCGCCTCATTTAGTTTGCCTCACCTATTTCTGCCACTGAGGCGAATTAGCGCTGAGTTGACTCAACTAGTTCACCTCATGTAAACCGCTTCGCGGGGTGGATTGGATGAGGCAAACTAGTTGCGGTGACTTAACGTGTGTGTGTGAACGGGGCTTTAGACACACCTCAGAGAATGTCTATGTTTCAGACTTCCACATTTTGTGTAGACACGATAACTGTGATATATCCACCCATATAGCAGCATATACATTTATATGTGTGCATTGATATGCATATGCATGCACAAACAGTTGTGTGTATATATTTATTAGCACATGTATGTCTATGGATATCCACAAACACGTGTGTACATGTATAATTTATATACATATATATTTTTTATATATTTATATAATATATATAATTATATATAATTATATTTATATATACTATGTATATATGACCATACATATATACTGGTGTAAGTAGAGGTAGTTGGCGCCCGTGTGTCTGGGCGCCAGGTAGACGCCGGCTGATCTGCCAGCGAACCCGACGTGTGAGGTCAGTACTACCAGCCGGCGCCACTATCGCAGTAACCCGGCAGGTTCGGGTTCGATCCGCCAGAGAGCGCCGCGGCCCGAATCGCCGCCACGCTGGTGGGCGGCGACCGGCGTCACTGCCTGCCTGACTATTATATATATATATATATATATATACATATATATACGTTATATATATATCTCATATATATATATATATATATATATATATAGAATTATATATGGGTTATTCTCTGAAACTGGGCACGAAAGTGTGACATGGAAACCAAAAGTGAAAACCTTCAAAATATTAGCAAAAAAAACTTCAAATAATAGCCTAATCCAATGTCCTATGAAGGTTTGCGTGTTGTGCATCTGTCAGAGTTGAAACAAATTTATTTCACTTTTTGAATTAGATCTTATACAAATTGATCAATACATTAATATCACTTGTGTAACATGAAACACAAAGACAGATCCAGAACCTCATTTTAAAATATACAACTTAGTCAAACAAGATGTTATTGATTACTGTTAAGCTGACAAGTGACCTACAAGAAAAAAGCTGAAAAATAAGTTGAACAAAAGATTGGAAACATGCATAGTGTAAATGTGTAAATTTTCACTTTTTCAAATTAGCACAAATCATATATGTAAACTTTTGATTTCTTTCTTGGGATAGTTTCAATAAATGTAGTATTGCTAACATACTTAATACACAGAGTATACAACAATTATTTGACTTGCAATGAATAAAAGAAAGAACAAATTATCAGCATCGCAATGTGGAAACCAAATATGTAGTGCCCAGTTTGATAGAATAACCCATATACATTCATAATTATTCATATATATTTATATATATCTTTATATATATTCATATGTATAAAACATATATATATATATATATTCATATGTATATATATATTCATATGTATATTCCTATATATATATATATATATATATATATATCTAAGCACACAAATATGCACATAATTCATGAGTACATATTTATATGCATATCCCTATCTATGCACACGTGCACACAGAATTACATACAGCCCTCGATTGATTGCTGGTGGTTTGATTCAGGGCCATATTCATGCAACAAGTTAATGCTATTTATTCTGTTGGTTATTGTAATCACATTTAATGATTTATATGTCAACATTGAAATGTACATGAACATGTGAAACAGTCACGATCACGTCAAACGACAGCAACCATGATCGCTAACGCCATTAATTTTAAAGCACTTAAAGTTGCATAGTCCGATACTTTTGAGTTCCATTAACAGGGAGTTTGACGCCCCTGCCCTGCAGAGTTGTAAACCACTGCCTTGTGGTACAGGTTCTTGACAGAACTAAAGGCTAAGGAAGCAAACCCTAAACAGAAAACCATGTCACTGTGGCAGCATTAAGGGTGGGTGATGTATGGAACTCCCAACATCTCCCGACCAGCCACTACAGGGACAAATAGTTTTGCGCCTGTCTGGGCATGTTCTTGCTGGTGTGAAACCTCTATTTGCTCCCCGAGAGAGTGCCGCTG
Organism: Branchipolynoe longqiensis; assembly: GCA_030323885.1. Lineage (NCBI taxonomy): Eukaryota > Metazoa > Annelida > Polychaeta > Phyllodocida > Polynoidae > Branchipolynoe > Branchipolynoe longqiensis. The sequence goes on along the minus strand of JASIRB010001479.1, from coordinate 3,049 downwards.
GTAACTTGCAAAAGCCAGCAGCACTTCAACACTTTTGCAGGCAGCTTTCATGAAATGCCCATCAAGAGAAACCTGAAGCTGAGAGACATTAAGACCGACTTATGGACATCAATCTCACAGCAGAGAGCTAAATGGAGAGCAACAGTCAAGTAATGAAAGCAGTCTTTGTCACATCGCGACCGACAGCATGATGGTGATGATGACATTATGCTGATCGTTATAATCTACTTTACTTTAGTTTGAAGTAATTTATACTTTAAATAACTAACTTTGGAGATATTTGACGTAAAAACATGCCAAATTAATTTTGGCAAGCATGCCAAAACTCTGACACCATAGACTTCAGTCGTACCAGGTTCTATTAAATTGACTTATTATGACATGCTATGAAGCAACAAATGCTTAATAAGTGCACCAGTATCTAAGTTGAATTTGTAGAATCAAATCTAGATAAGTGTTTTGGTTTTCATCGGACTATGCAACTTGAAACGGGAGTCAAATGACAGCAATATTTAACTTGCAAAAAAATTGCTAAATTTAGAGGAGGCGATGTTGTTCTTAGAAACGCTAAAACGTAGTGGTATTGGCAAAGAGGCCTTACAATTTACATTCTATTTACATTAATAATACATGCATCCATACATACATATGTATATCTATGCTCATATATGTCAATGTCTAGGTGGATATGTGACAGCTGCTTAGGACATTTGGCATCTAAGATTAAGAATTCACTGGTTATAGAACATATATAAACCTATTGATTCCATTCACGGTTTTATCATTGCGCTCTGTGTTAAGCCAGAACTCCACTCGCGCCACCTCTTGAACTGATGCGATTTTCTTCTGAGACTATTCTGATGATTGTCTATATTCGAAACCAAGTGCACCAGTATCTATGTTCGATACAGTGTATATGTCCGATACATTATCTATGTTTGATACAGTATATATGTTCGATAAGTATCTATGTTTGATACATGTCCATGTTCAATACAGTATCTATGTTCGATAAATGTATATGTTCGATACATTATTCATGTTCGATACATTATCTATATTTGATACAGTATCTATCTTCAATAAGTATCTATGTTTGATACAGAATTATGTTCGATACATTATCTATGCTCGATACAGTATTTATGTTTGATACAGTATCTATGTTTGACCCAGTATCCATGTTCGATACAGTATATATGTTTGATCCAATATCTAGGTTTGATACAGTATGTATGCTCGATACATTATGTGTTCCATACAGTATGTATGTTCGATGCAGTATGTATGTTCGATGCAGTATGTATGTTCGATACAGTATCTATGTTTGATACAGTATCTATGTTTGATACAGTATCTATGTTCGATACAGTATCTATGTTCGATACGTAGGTTCAAATCTAGATAAGTGTTTTGCTTTAGAAAAATTGACGCTTTTATCAGACTGTACAATTTTAAATAACCTTACCTTTCCAACCGTACAAACATCCGATCCTTAATAAACATTAGGCTGACTAACAAAGATCTACAGTCACCAAACTACCCTGTGCTTGTGCAGCTTCTTCATCATATAAGCACAAGTATATTTGTATTGCATCGGTAGTTATTTGAAGTTCTAAAGAAATATATATCCTCTTTTTTTTATTGAATTGAAAAAAAAGATGAAAGATCTTTAAAAGCAGACAAATCCAGACTAATTTTGACAATAAAATCAAATCTACCATCGATAATTCTAACACTGCTTTGCCGAAAATTCGGGATTACTGATATATGGGTTTATATACATATATAGATTAGTTAGACGAATCTTACCTTGGTATAGATGATGGATAACTGTTGTTTTCCCGAGGTATAAGCCTCGGCTAGACGTGGGTGAGGGAGAGAGGTAAGCACATCCGGGTACAGCAATCTTTACCTACTAATTCAGGATAAAATGATCTCTAAAAATCTAAATACTAATGTTTCCTTGGTACAAGCAAGGGACTAGACGTGGCAGGGTGTGGAGGGTGGGCCCTCACCCACGTCTAGCCGAGGCTTATACCTCGGGAAAACAACAGTTATCCATCATCTATACCAAGGTAAGATTCGTCTAACTAATCTATTTTACCTCGGTATATAGCCTCAGGCTAGCCGCAGGCTAGGGAGACTTTACGTAATATCATTTTATCCTGATATTTCATTTTGTTTGTTTATGTTATGGAACGTTTGTTAACCTTATATGTTTGTGACCATGGTATGTTCTCACCTTTTTTGACTTTAATGTTGTAGCAGTCGCCGTGCGACGCCATTTGGCTTTTCCAATCGCTTGTTATAATGTCTAGCAAACGATCGTTCGGTCTTCCATCCTGCATGTGCTAGTATGCGCTTGACCGAAGTGCCTAAGAGGCGTGCCTTTGACACCATGGCTCCTCTTGTTGAGTGTGACGCATATCTGTCCGTATCCACTCCTGCCATCTTCAGGACATTAATTGTCCATCTGGCAAGCGTATCTCTTGATATGCCCTTGTGTGGCTTAATAAAGCTTATCAACAATTGTCTTGAGTTTCTAACTCCTTGTGTCTTGGATATATATGTTCTGATCGTGGAAACTACACACAGTTTCGGATTGTCTTTGAATTGTGTTACATCAATTGACGACAAGGGATCACCTAAACGATTAGATTTTAACAATGTTGTCAAATCGAAGGTCGCTTGCCTTCTGTCTATTTCCAGTCCATCGAGTGAAAGTGCCACTATAGTTTGGCCTCGATGACCTGTGACTAACAGTAATAACAGTGCTAACTTAAACCCTAATTGTTTTATATCTAGAAACCTATTATGTGGCCAATCGTTAAACATTTTGAATACCAGTGACACATCCCAAAATCGGTCATATTTTGGTTTAGGTGGGTTTCGTTCATAAATTCCCTTTAGTACCCATGATATAACATGATGTTTACCCATTGTATCTCCCCTTGTTCTGGGAAGGATAATCGAGAGAGCGCACCTGGCAGCATTAATTGCGCCGTAACCTAGCCCTTCTTGTTCTAACATTCTAAAGAATCTGCAC
>JASIRB010001472.1:0-41322 GCA_030323885.1 Branchipolynoe longqiensis | reverse complement strand
GCCTTCTCTTTTATTCAAGGTGAAAAATTGGTTCATATCTATTTTATCAAAACCTTTCATAACTTTAAATACTTCAATTATGTCACTTCTTTTCCTTTTGTAGGAAAGGGTAGGAAGTTTCAATTCTCTAAGCCGTTGTTCATAGGGTAAGTCCTTTATAACTGCAACTAATGTTGTTGCACGTCTCTGAACCTTTTCGATCTCCAGACCGATCTTCGACCCCTGCAGTACACATCCTAACCCATCAGATTGTACACCCCTTCCTACCCCTCTACACCCGAACACTCTCTCCCTACCCCGCCACATCCCTACACCACTGCCCACCCTTCTCACCACTTCACCCTCCACACCCCAAACCTCCCTAACCCACCACCCCATACACCTCTCCGCAGCCCTCTGCACCCCTCCCCATCCCTACACACCTCGCCACCCTTAACCTCCACCCTAACAAGCCACACCTTTACACCCCTCCCCAACCCTCCCCACCCGTACACCCCCACACCAAATCCATACCTCTAGAACCCTCACCCCTCCCTATCCCACAAACACCCCTACACCCTCAGCACACACTTCCCCACATCCTTACACCCGTCCCCACCTCCACCACTCCTTTGCACCCCTCTCCATCCCACTAAACTCCTTACACCCTGCCACACCCTGCCACACCCTGCCACACCCTGCTACACCCTGCCACATCATGCCACACCATGCCACGCCCTTCCATGCCATGCCACACCCTGCCACACCCTGCCACACCTTGCCACACCCTGTCACACCATGCCACGCCCTTACACCCCCTCCCTACCTCCACCACTCATACTCCCACCCTATCCCACCCTTCCCCACGCTGTCACACATTTACCCCCCCCTCCCCTCCCTACCCCACGCCATCCTGCCACACCCTTACACCCCTCCCCACCTCTACCACTTATACCCTCTCCCCATCCCACCAACACCCATGTACCCTCATCCCACCCTTCCACCACACGCTGCCACACATTTACACCCCCTCCTCATCCCACCCCTCCACATCCTGCCACACCCTCACACCCCTCCACATCCAGCCCCACACTTGCACCCCTCCCCACCTCCACCCCTACACTCCCCTCCATCCCAACCCGACAAACCTTCACTTACACCCGTCAACCACAAAGTTCATGCTTAGCGCCAACTGGACAGATTGTACTAGAGTTACACCGATCACCACTGGACCGAATGGAGTACCCACTTTCCTTGTCAGTTAGAGGTCCGGGGCTCCATCCCCAGTCACCCTAAGCCAAATATCTGAACTAGAAGTCCTGCCACCATGGTATTTTCCGGTACCCATAGCCAAATGCATTGACAAGCACCCTTCAATGACAATTAGTAAACAGAAAGTGATGAATGAAATAAAATAGGACAATCCGATTGTTATCTAATTAATTATTCACTTTATTACCAGTTGTCTGTACTTTCCATCAGACTATTTGTTGGTGTTGTTGTAAATATGTTTATTCTGCTGAATAAGTCTTTTGTCAGTGCCAAAGCACAGGTCTTCCAGCCATACTTAATACTTGCCAACAGGCATACTTAATACTTGCCAACAGCTATACTTAATACCTGCCAACTGCACATATTCTACTCTAATTGTAATATATAACATCATATAATATTCAAGTGGACGCGTCGAGCTGTGGACTTTAACTGTATTTATTATTTATTAGTCAATCCTTTCCTCAGCTACTGGTCATATGATCATCTTACCAGCTAGTTGGCTGATTAGGATACATACCAGTAATAGCTAAATAACTCACTAATATGGTAAATAATTACACTTGACTTTCATGAACAACTGTTTAACATGTGATACTCACCGCCTGCTTGACATTTGCAACACAAATACCTACCATAAATAATTAAGATCTACCAAGCAAAAACAGTATACCGTACATGTCCCAAGCGACGTGCACTGCACGAGTGCAGACACCTGGATGCGCATCTATTCAAAGTTAAATAATTTCAAGGATTTGTTTTTGTCATGCCTCTGAAATAAAGTGGGATTTTCTTATTTTATGCGCATTCAGTCTGGATATGATCGTAAATTTGTGTGCGCTTTCAATCTTGAAATGGGGCTGTGCTTCTATTGTGTAGCATGGTTCTATTTGGACATATACAATATGTATGTTTGTTTAAATTATAACTATTGTCGTATCTAACTACTATAACACTCGTCCTTTTGGTGCTGAAACATTGATCAATTCAAAATAAACACTTTTCCAGAACATGTTTCCCAGAAAACCTCAAGTTGAATTAAAATGAGCATTGCTCATGTTGTTAGTTATTTTTGGAGAGTTTTCAGCCGCTTTGGTGTGCTGAAGGCTACAAATCTGCAGCACTGTATTGGCAACACCGAAGGCGGTCCCATACAGCTGGGAGTTGGCTTCTGGTGGGTAATGGTCGGAGACATCAGGAGGGAGGAAGGGAGGTGGGGCACCGTGGAGGGGTGGCGGGAAAAAGATAATCTGGGAGCCAACACAGGTCGTCTAAGACTCTAAAGCCCTGTTCACATAGCCGGTAGTGGACGTAGGTGAACGTAGTGGAGGCTAACATGGTATAAAAACACGGGTCTCTGCCGCTGTGAGAACCCTATGTGATTACAATACTCTCCCCCTTCATTCAACCTGTGATGCAATTTAGCCTGATCAAATTAACCATGTCTATAAAGAGGAAGGAAAACTAGTCACAATGATGAACAGTGAATAAGTTGTGCTTTATTGGCAGCAACTCCTGTCATCCCCCATTCATGTGACCTAGCACCTGTACTCCTCCTATACTGCCCACACTATGTCTCATAGTCTTTTAGCCTGTATGTTGAACCAGTGCCCACAACCCATGGGACAGGAGTCCTATGGCTGTGGATACACTCAATTAGAATAGCTGAATTTTGATAGCATCAGACAGAGTGTCTGGGGTCCTGCTCAGAAGTTGGTCTGTCTCACTCAAGAGCCAGGATGAGAGTGATTCTCCTTCAGTGTGTCTGAAGCAAACTCATGAATAATTAATTAGCTGAGACTAGTGTGTGGGTCAGGATAGGCCAAGAGAGTCAGGTGACCAGACATTCCCCAACCAGCCAATGAGACACCTCCCCACAGACTGGGTGGGTGACCACCCCATTAGGGGCTGTCACTCAAGCCATCTGCAGGTGGTGCACTCTATACATATGCTAATGAGGCTGGTGGGTCAGTCGGTGGTCTTGGGTGGACAGGATGTTGCAACAGTTACAGATTTATATATAGTAAAATCTTTCTTTTCCTCTTTTGTATTCTTTATGAACACCAAGAGAACATTTCAACCATCATGTACTGTTTCTTACAAAGGAACTCTTTTCATTAACTCCAAACATCATATATAACAGATAGTTTACTCTATTCAGCATCATGTACATTTCCATCAACTCCACTCTTAGTAGATAACATATAGTTTACCTCACTCAGTATCATGTACAATGGGAGTGGACTTTTGTTGACTTTAGTTTACTTTTAGTTTACATACTATCAGTCCCACTCCAGCATCCAAGAATAATAATGCTCTCTGCCAATATATAATTCTTAACCGAAAATCCGTATATTTTTACAATGGGTCAAACATGATGTAAGTTTGTTAAACTACTTTGACACATGTTAAGGTACGGCTGCTTTTGCCACTGAATGATACGGATAAATATGTTACGGTACGGATGCCGGTATGTTCAACTATGTTCAACTACGGTCAACTATTTTCAACTACGTTAGCCTTCACTATGTTCAACTACGTTCAACTACATCCACTAACGGCTATGTGACTATGGCATGCACAATGTGGAACGGCCATGGTTTTGTGCAGGTCAAAGTATGCTAGAGTACACTAGAGTATACTAGAGTACATTAGGAGGTATGTTCTACTACATTTGACTTCGCCACAGTACATTAGCATCTCGGATGCAAATTCAGCCTCTAACAAACCGTTCTTTTGAACATGTTCAAAAATTAAATCGAAGATCATGGCTCACCCATATTATTACCAAATTAACATCAAGGACAAGTATGGATGCTGGTATGTTCAACTACGTTGAACTATGTTCAACTACTTTCAACTACTTTCAACTACGTTAGTCTCCACTACATTCACCTACGTCCACTAACGGCTATGTGACCATGGCTTAAGAGGGCCAGATAAGGTTGAGTTGGTAGCTGTAGTTTTACGCCCCAGCAAAACCCTAGGCTGCTCAGTTGACTAACAAACCAACTACTCAGAAGGTTGAATCTGCCCGGGCGACGCCACGCATTGGTATCCACTGTGTTTGTTTTATTCATGCTGCGCACAAAGGCTGCGCAGTGTCATCACCAGGCAACCTTCACTTCCGGTCGTGATAATAATGACAATAACGACTGGGGGGGCCCCTACCGGTGGCTCCCCTTGGTGGAAGTCAGCAGCGATCAAGGAAACGCCCGGCGTACGCTAGCAACGATTGGTTGGTTGTTGGAGTTTCACATCCTGGCAACATCTAAGGTCATATCAAGATGGGTACCGACTTGTGCCAGTGCACACTCATGATGACTTTATAGTCCCGCCCTAGTGGGAGACTAGGCCGCCAGTACCATGAGATGATATAAACGTAAAGCAACCACCAATCAATCAATCAATCATGATATCCCACTCAGTCACATTATCCTGACCCTGAGCCAACCATTCCTTGCCCTATCCTACTAATGCTGGGCGCCTGGCTAGGAAGCGACAAGTATGACTCATTAGGTCTTTGGTTTGACTCTAACAGGGTTAACATCCGTAGGTTCGAATCCCACAATCTACCAAAACGGGAGACGGACACTCAATTCGTTCGGCCATCCTGTCTGGTCCTTTAGCAACGAAGGCCACGCAGATAGACACAGATAGACACAGATAGACACATCAATAGGCTGATTTGGTAATCTCTGATAAGGGGTCCTTCACAGTTATCAACATTTTCTCATCCGCACGTTTTTGATTGCACCCCCCCCCCTCCACCTCCCAACAAAGTGCACACTAAAAATATTGATATTGATTTAACCCCGGAATGGCAATAAATGTGGGTTCGAATCCTGCCTAACTTGACCGACACATTAAATAAGTTGTTATAAAGCATATGGTGGATCATGGCCCACTTCCCCCCCCCCCCCCGCTTGTGAAAATGTTTGATACAGTAAAACCTCCCTAACCGACCACCTCCACAGATCGACCACTCCCCTATATCGATCGCTCTATTTAGATCCCAACAATACCATTGTAACCATATTCCAACCCCATAAACTGACCACCTCCATAATGAACCACTTAAAATCGGTCCCAATGTTGGTCGACTTAATGAGGTGTTACTGTATTAGCGAAGGAACCCCTAAGGTGCTACAGTTAAAGCAACTCAGTCGTCCTTGGAAACACCGGTTCTCATCTGATCACTGGAGTTGGGCCACGTTGAGCCTCAGGTGCCCCTGGATGGGCGATAACGTGGGAAAGCAAGGTGTCCTAGACATCCTCGCACATGCTTATTTGATTAAATCATTAACAGAATAACACACACATAGCTCATACACTTATGATTTGCTTGTGTATGTATGTGTTCAGATCCATTGAAAACTGCTGCCCCTGAGATATTTATTTTAAAATATGGCAGAAACACGATACCATAAGATTAGGCCACTTTGAGCCTGAGTCATAGACCTCATTAGAGTTGCCGACAACACTAACATGGTTTCCAGGAGGCTGGGGGTGAGAGGGGGGGGGGAGTGTGACCCATTTAGATTGTCAAGTAGGAAGTCTACTTATATCAATCAGCACTGGGCTTATGTGGCCAAGTGGGTAAGGCGCCCACCTCTAGTGTGCCAGGTCGTGGGTTCAATTCCCACTCAGCTGAAAGCAAAGGCATAGAACATCGATATTTGTTGTTACTTTGCTTGACACTAGGCATTAGTAGGATAAGACAATGATTGGATAAGCACAGGTGTCGCGATAACCATGATCAACTTTGCACAAGGAAAGGTCCCAGTCGAATACGTCCATTTTTTATCCATAGAGGAATCCTCTCTGGTGATAGAATACCATGCAGTGGGACTGGAGAACAATTTCCTAAACCTCTACTAGATACCACAAGGAAGGTAACTGTGGTACTGAGAACTGAGCCATCAGCGGTTATTGTTAATGTTAAGATGCCAAAGACATCTGCTGCATAAGGTCTATTGCAAGCAGAAATTGCCACCAAAGTAACACAGCCGACACCAGCTGCTGTTTGTGGTGGAATTACTATGCCAGCTGCTGTTCTGCCTATATTTGTTTGCTAAGTAAACTGCCTTAGAATGGCTTGCTGGATTGGGCGCTATATAAATGTTTTATTATTATTATAATGTGACTGAGTGGGATATCGGGGCATGCTGCCAACAGTGGGGTATCACAGAGGGGTAGCACTAGAAAGTTGTCATGAGCGTGCGATATTACAAGTCAGTATCTGTCCTTTAATATGGCCTTAGATGTTAATAGGATGTACCCCCCCCCCCCCCCACCTCAATCACCCAACCCATGTCCTGAAAAATAATCTTTGGAGGATTTTGCGTTATAAAACATGAGGTTTTGGTAAAATAAAAAGTAAAGTTTGGCATTAGGAGTGTAATGAGGAAGACACACTTGACTGTCATTTAAGGACCTGTCACACCTCACCGGATTGGGGGAACTGGACAGGAACCGAACAACGTCCTTTGATAGTCCGGTTTGTGTCCGTACAAATTTTGAACATGCACAAAACTAGGAACGGATGCCAGCGGATTGAAGTCTATGATTCTTGTCCGGTTTGAGTTTGTTTCATCCATTGGCTATCCGTTCATGTCCGTTTCCCTGTCCATTCCCTGTCTGTTTCATGTCCATTTCATGTCCGTTCATCCAACAGCCATTTACCCGATAGCGCACCATTTTGACACAATTTAATACATTTTGATACTTATCACCACCGGACTGGACAATTCTGTCCGTTGCTCAATCCGGCGAGGTTTGACAGCCGCTTTAGATTTCACCTGCCTAAATCTGCATGCATTTTTCAACACCAAAACACATTTCTAGATTTGATCCTTTGTTGTTGGTGTTTGGTTGGTTTTGGTTGGTTGTGGTGGTGTTTTGGGGTTTTTTTTTGGTTTTTTTGGTTGGTGTTTTTGTTGGTTTGTGTGTTTGTTTGTTTTTTTGGGGGTTGGTGTTTTTTTTGTTTTTTTAGTTAAAGACTGTTTGCGTTGGGGAACTTTCTCTGTAGAATACCTTGTCTTCCAACACTACCCGTCCTGATATGACCTTAGATGTTTCGAGAGCGTAAAACTCCAACAACACATCTATTCTACCGGTAATTCTTGTAAGCACTTGTGAGAGACAGCGACAGCGAAACAGAGAGGGAGAGGTAGAGAGAGGGAGGTATGGGGAATGAGAGAGGGAAGGGGAGGGTGAAAGGGGGTAGGAGAAAAGGGAAAGAGGTGGAGGAGAGGGGGGGGGAGAAGGTGAGATAGAGAGTGAGAGAAAGAACGCGAGAGAAAGGGAATGAGAGAGAGGGAGAGAAAGACAGGGAGCGCGGGAGAGGAAAGCCCGGGAAAATAATTAATAGAATGTGAAAAAGAGATGGAGTTGAAGTGTAGAAGAGGAAGAGAAAGAGAGAGGAAGGGGAGAGAGTTGGAGATGGAGAGGGAGAGGGACAGTTGACAGCAAGAGTGAGTAGAGAAAGTGAGGGGTGGGTGGGGGTAGGGGTGGGAGGCAGGCAGGGCGGGGACACTCATTGCGCATGCGCTCTCAATCCATCTGTGAAAATGCGCGCCTCGCAATGACCACATAATGGTCAAATTGCATCAGGATTGCATCCTTTTAGTTGCGGTCGGCACGTCGGGCCCTGGGCTGATTCAAGCCTGTGTTCCTTCCCATGGGCGGGAGGGGGTGAGAGGCGGGAGGCTGGAGGGAGGCGAGGGGCGGGCGGCGGGCGGGGGGCGCGCTGGCGGGCGCGGCGGCGGGCGGCGGGGCGGCGGGCGCGGGCGGGTGGCGCGGGTGGTGGGCGCGGGGGGGCGGCGGCGGGTTGGCGGGCGGCGCCGCTCGGGCGCCGGCCATTGTCTTTTCCCGCGCGCTTGTCAGTTTTGGCGGGCTTTGCCAGACGACATTTCGACCCGAGACGCGGGGTCCGCCGCCGGTTCCTGGGCGGCTGGCCGTAATTAGCGTCGTTTGGTGTGTGTGTGGGGGGGTAGGGTATGTGTGTGTGTGGGGGGGGGGGGTTCTGTATATGGGGCGGAGAGGAGGTGGGTGACGGAAGAGTAAGAGGTGGGAGGACGTGGTTCTGGAAGGGTTCGGGTATCTGGGGTGTGGGTGAAGGTGGGTGTGTGCGTGGGTGTGGGTATGGGTGTTGGTGTGGGTATGTGTGTGGATGGGGTGGGTGTGGGGGTGGGGTGGGAGTGGTGATGAGGTGCGTGTGGATGATGGCGATGGGGTACATAGGGATCGCAGAATCGAAGGGGTTTTATCATAATCAGAGTGTGTGTGGTGTGTGTAGGTGTTGTTGTGGGTGTGGGTGTGGCGTAAAGGGGGGTGGGGTGTGTGTGTGGAGCGATATTGTGTCGTGAGATGGGTTTGTGGGTTCCAGGGGTGTCAATTTGTGAAACCTGGATATTTTGCACTAGTTTTGTGCGTGTCTGCGTGATGTTTTCTGCCCTGAGGGTTCGATTCAGGGAGAGCTGTTTTCTAAGGGGAGAAAGTCACACACACAGACCCGCCTCATCCACAACCCCCACCCCCACCCAAAAAACAACATCTCCAAAGTGTTAGTGCTGTGGGGTTTGTTGGCGAGGGACTGTGGTGTCCTTTGAAGGGTTTGACATTTTGGGGTTTCTGCTTGAAGTTGAAGGGATGCTCGGTGAACACTTTTCAGTAGCTGGTTCCATGTTGAAATTTGGTGATTTGTTGTCTGCTTTTATTTTTCAAACCTCTACACGTGACATGTCCTCCTCACTGATTGACTCAATCTCTTCATGACCGGACACTCTCAGGCACCACACTGTTTGCCGGCTTGATAGTGCTTCTTCATATATGTACTACACAATATCACACTCAGAGATATTATCCTGAGAGTGAGTCAACACACTAATTACTATTCTTTGCCTTTTATTAGATATAATTGGACATCAACAAATATCATACTCAGTGATCGCATCCTGATAGTACGTCAACCATTCTTTGCCATTTACTAGTTATCCCTAAAATCCAGCAGTGATGGCATCCTGGCATTTTACTAGTTATGCCTAGCACCCAGCAATATAATACTCAGTAATGATATCCTGGCACTGAGACTCAACCATTATTTGCCGTTTACTAATACTATCTATGCCCCTCATCTGTCAATACCATACTCACTAATGTTATCCTAAGACTAAGTCAGCCATTATTTGCCTTGTATAAGTTATTTCTAATCTGTATTGAGGATTTGCGTCAAACAATTAGCACCACGTGACCAGTGCCTCGTCGGCCATCATGGTTGGATAGAAAGTACAGCCAAAACACCACTGATGCAGCAGCGGCATTAATATCACCAGGATTTTGGGTTTAATTTGACGGGATTTCACTTTTTGAGTAGGCTATTCTCATAAATAACCCTATTTCAAACCCCCTGATTGAATATTCATGATTCTAAATAACAGAATTAGATCCCAGCAGTGAATAGATTTGTGGTTTTTGTTGTATTTACATACACTTGATAGTAGAAGGAACTGCTTCTATCCAACCACGAAGCAGGAGTAGTGTGATGCCTACGTCACATGCAAATCCGCAATACATAACAATGTTGCCACAATGGCTTGAAGAGTAGCGTCATGGAGATAACACAAATAGGAAATAATGTGCCTAGAGCAGGATTCGAACCTACACTTCGTGCCATTCTGAGGTTAGCATGCTAGCTATTACACTACTTAGATTCTTCCTGATGCGATCAGCCTATCCACGTGTAAAATTGTCCGATATAATACATGTGAACCGAGGTGAAGTTACTATAATAAATTACAAACTGTCTATATAATGATAAATGTTAAATTATAAAAACCCAAAGACATATAGAGGATGTGTGAACTTGGTAAACTATTATTCATTAGGTATAGAACTTGTATATTGAATAGTCTTTGAGAGGGAGTGTCACTTCCGAGTTTGACTAAGAACAGTCTTTGGAAGAGTCACCTCACATGCCCCCTCCCCCCCCACATGGTATTGTTATGATCATTGACCACTGCATTGTACTCTGATTGGAGGAGTGAGTCATGTGACCACTGCATTGTACTGTGATTGATGAATAGGATCATGTGACAACGGCCATCTTGAATCTTGAGAACCTATATAAGCAATAAACCAGAGAGTCTCACTCTCTTACTTTTCCTTCTTACCCTGTTTTCCTTTATTACCTGTAGTGTTTTCACTTGACCTATTCACACCACCCACACCACCAGCCGGCACGTTTACACACGGATACATATCTACGTGGTTCCTACTGGCCTGGGATGGCCACTACAATGTAACTATTTATATTGCACGGGTTGCATAGGGAAGGGCGGTGGATCATGTAAAAGTATATGTTTTGTACGCTTATGAAAATATTGATAATTGTGAAGGACGTCTAAATCTAAGATTCCATATATGTGGTATGCGGTATGCGGCATGCGAATGCGAATGTGGTATATGCGGCATAAATATATGCCGACCCCCAATAGCTGATGTTTACTTTTTTGTGCTGGGGGGTCGTTAAACAAAGAAACACACCAACAAAGATACCCATGACATTTTTGGGGTTTTTTGCTCCAAATTTGTGAAAGATGAAAATTACTATTGTTTTCTATTGCAAAGGCAGCAGTATTCGCATTTACATTAGCACCGATCAGTCCATGGGTCGATCATTTTGCCACATTTGCATTTGCATTCGCATTCGCGTTCGAAATCGCAGTCGGACATATCGAAGCACTACTATACCTTTACATGCCTTTCGATTTGTTGCCGCATTCGCATTCGCATTCGCATACCACATACCGCACACCACGTATATGGAATCTTAGCTTTATACAGGAGCAGAAGATTTGTATGAGTGGCCTAAGAAAAGGGCATTTTCCTCAGGCATGAAAGTTTCATAATTCACTGGTTTTCCGCTTCTAATCTATTTTTAGATTGATCTATCAAGTTAATAAATATGACATCCTGTTCCCAGTGTATTTTTAGAATCGCAGAATCCGATAATTTTGAATTTCTGTAATTGATTGAGTTTCTGTGATTGATTGATATAATGTACCTTATTTTAGATTGAAGTAACTTTCATTTTAAATGGCTAGTTTTTTTTATAGACATTTCAACTGTGAACATGCTAAATTAACGTTGGTACGCATGCATACACTCGAACACCTTAGGCTGCTTCAGAATGAGCTTCTATTAAATTGCATCAGTATCTCCTTCTATGTGGCTACAAATATTTAATAAATGCACCAGTATCCAGGTAGAATACAAATGATTCGGTTTTGACAAACCGTTGTTTTCATCGGACTATGCAGTTTTTGTGTGTTTTTGGTGATGGTGTATTTATGTTGCCCTTAATGGTTAAGTCTAATGACTTATGACTTATTTTTTCCGCTAGCCAGTAATAGTCTCATTGTTCCGCTTGTTTGATTACTTTCAGTTGTTGTGTAGCTATCTACTGCATGCATTATTTCTCTGTCTGTAAGCATTCTTCCACATCTCCCTACCCTCTGTGATTCTGTTAGTTCTACAATTGGTTTATTGTTTGGCTACCAATATTTATTTTCCGTGACTGCCTTCACCAGCTTGCATTAGTGGTCATAATTTTGGTTGAAAGTTTAAAGTTTGCCTCCTGGGTATATCATGCCTAGCATGTTTACCTTCTAAGATGTTCCTCGATATTCAGGGTATTTTTATTATTTCTCTTTTAATATTCATTATTATTTATAATTATATATATTATATTTTTCTTTCAATTATTATATATCTTTAAATGCAGTTAGCGCCCTACAGTAGCAGTGCCTAAACGCAGGCGGCTCCCTTGGCTTGTGTATTCAGAAGAGCAGGCAGTGTGCGTCCCACTGTGGGATGCACCAATACAGGTGACATCCTGCCGCCATGATGGATTACTGCAGGTGGCGCCCTCTGCGGGTTAATCCTGTTAGAATTCAGTCTCCCAGAGCGAGGGCTACCATACTGGATGTCGTCTAGTCAACCCCACCCCGCTGGTCACCCCGACCCCACCCCAACACACATACACATTCCGCCAGCCGCCACGCCCCCATACCCCCACCCCCTTTACACACCCTTAAGGCCCTGTCACACTATGACGTAATGATGTCAGCGTAGGGAGAACGTGAAAAATGTTGAACTTCTCGGCGCAGTATGCAAATTTTGGCACAAGTTGAACGTGGATGCAGCATAGTTGACGAGAGCGTAACATTGGTAAAGCGTAGTGATAGTGTCATTCAACGAGAGAGGACAACGTAATGATGCTCACCGAACGTTATGAACGTTATTCTATCGCCAGAACTACGTTGCTTTACATTACCTTATGTTACTTACATCATTAAATGTTGGCGAAATGCTGAACGTACCTTGGACGTACGTTCAGCATACGTTCTCCTGAAGTTCTCCTGACATTCCCATTACGCCGCGTGGACGTTTCCAGCGGCTTTAATGTGGGTCAATGTAGTGGAACGTAGTGGAATGTAGTGAGCAGCGTTTGACTAACATCCGTTTAACGTCATTGATGTGTGCCGAATGTGGAAAGAATGTACAGCGAACATAAACCCTTACGTTTGAGTTACGTCGAAAGTTTTGAACAGGTTCAAAACCTTGCCGTACGCCGACGTAACACGACATGAGGTGACGTAGCTCGACGTCAGTCTAATCTCATTCTGACGTCATCATAACGTAACCCAACGTACATCAAGGTAATGACGAAACGTGAGCACGTCAGGCTTATGTTGGCTCGTTACGTCATATTGTGACAGGGGTATTACGTGGATTTAGCATTTCAGCTAAAACTACACCTCTCCATTCCCGCCCAAGCCCGACCCCAACACAAGCACTCTCCCACCCGCCTTGTCTGCCCCCGTACCCCCCCACCCCCCACCCCCACACCGTTACGTGAATTTACTATCTCGGCTAAAACTACACCTTGTTCCCGCCCAGGACCTGAATCTAAAACCCCAGACGGGATGGCAGAATGAGTTGAGCGTCCGTCTCCCGTTTTGGTAGATAGTGAGATTCGAACCCATGGGTTGGTGGGTTCGAACCCTGGTCGAGTGTAACCAAAGACTTACAAATTGATACTTGTCGCTTCCTACCCTGGCCCTCGGCATTATTAGGATATGGCAAAGACTGGTTGGCTCAGTGTCAGGATAATGTGACTGAGTGGGATATCAGGTCAAGGTCTGGTGGCCTGGTCTCCCAGTGATGCAGCACTATGAAGTCACCATGAGTGTGCACTGTCACAAGTCGGTCCCCGTCCTGATATGAACTTCGATGTCGCTAGGAGGTAACACAACAAACAAACAAAGCTGACTTTAACACACACACACTCTCTCACCCCCTTTCCCTGTACCTCTCACCCCCCCCCCCCACACACAGACTTATGTGAATTTACTATATCAGCTAAACCTACACCTCCCCGTTCCAGTCCAAGCCCACATCAACACCACAACACCTTACTCACGTCACGACCGCCCCACTCTTCCACCCCCAACCACACTCCCACCCCTCACCTCCTCGTGCCTCCAACTCCAATCCCCCCACACACCTCCTCATTCCGAATCCAACCCCTCCCACCTCACTACTCCCACCTCACTACCAACCCGCCACACCCACACACTCACACAACACACACCCACACACCCACACACACACACACCCACACACCCACACACCCACACACACACACACCCACGCCCCCACGCATACGCACCCACGCACCCACACACCCACACACCCACCCACCCACACACCCACACACACCCACACACCCACACACCCACCCACCCACATACCCACACACCGATACCCACACACCCACACACCCATACCCACACACACATCCACACACACATCCACACACACACACACCCACACATCCACACACCCACACACCCATACCCCCACGCACACACACCCACCCCCCCACACACCCATACACCCACACCCACACACCCACACACCCACACACCCACCCACCCACACACCCACCCACCCACACACCCACCCACCCACACACCCACACACCCACGCACCCACCACCCACGACACCACCCACGCACACGCACCCACACACCCACAACCCACACGCCCACACGCCCCACACACCCACATACCCACACACCCACACACCACACACCCACCCATCCACACACCCACACCCCCACACATCCACACACCCACACACCCACACACCTACACACCCATTCACCCACACACCCACACACCCACACCACAACCCACACACCCCACACCACACCCACACACGCCCAACACACCACACCTCCCACACGCCTCCACACCCATACACCCACACACCCACATAACCCACACACCACACACACACCCACACCCAACACACCCACTAACCCACGCACACGCACCCCCACACCCCACACACCCCACACACACCCACACACCCATACACCACACACACCACACACCCACACACCCACCACCACAACACACACCCACCCATACACCCACACACCCACACCCACACACCCACACACCCACACACCCACCCACACAACCACACCCGTTCACACACTAAGCAGGCATACAATAATATCCCAGCTTGCGGAGATTAATCGATCACTTGACGTTTATGACGTAATCTTCCACTTCCGGTTAGACTTACAACCCTTCTCGATTAAACAAATTTCTGAAGATAGCCGATGAGCCAGCCTTCAACTATTGAAGTGTAAGCACCTACGTGTGTGTAGAGAATTGTAATGTTTTGTTGATTCTGATGGGGGTGATTTTGTAGGGGTTTTTATTTTTTAGTAAAACCGGACGGCGCTGTCAGTTGCCTTGGTAACACCTTCAGGCATGACAACGCGGGGGTGAAGGTGGGGCGAGAGCACGTGGTGGTGTCAACCGATATCGGCGTGTGTGTGAGTGTGTAGGTGTGTGTGGGTGTGTGTAGGCGTGAGTGTGTTTTGTTTGTTGTTGTTTTACGTCCTAGCAACATCTAAGATCATATCAGGATAGGTCCCGTATTGTGACAGTGCGCCGTCATAAGCTGCCCCACTGGGAAATCAGGCTGCTGGCACCATGGCCGGATATCCTACTCAGTCACATTATCCTGATGGAGATACTTTTTTAAGTCATTGGTTTGACTCGACCAGGGTTCGAACCCATGATCGCATGGGTTCGGATCCCTAATCTCCGAAAACAGGAGACGGACGCTCAACTCATTCGGTCATGTGTCTAAAGGCCCTGTCACACTATGCCATATTGCGTCAGGCTATACCAACATATGCTGTCATATGGCAGAATTTTGAACATGCTAAAAAATATGACTTATGCCAAACTTACCCATAACTTATCTCAGCATATACCAGTGGGATTTAACAAATACTACTTATGCCAAACATACCCATCATCATCATGCTGTCAGTCACGATGTGACAAAGACTGCCTTCATTACTTGACTGCCACTCTCCATTTAGCTCTCTGCTGTGAGAGTTGCGTCCATCAATCAGTCTTAATACATTTCATGAAAGCTGCCTGCAAAAGTGTTGAAGTGCTGCTGGCTTTTGCAAGTTACCAGCGGCACTCTCTCGGGGAGCAAATAGAGGTTTCACACAAGCAAGAACATGTCAAGACAGGTGCAAAACTATTTGTCCCTGCAGTGGCTGGTCGGGAGATGTTGGGAGTTCCATACATCAACCGCCCTTAATGCTGCCACAGTGACATGGCTTTCTGTTTAGGGTTTGCTCCCTTAGCCTTCGGTTCTGTCAAGAACCTGTACCACAAGGCAGTGGTTTACAACTCTGCAGGGCAGGGGCGTCAAACTCCCCGAGGTATTGCTATACCTGCAATACCTGCATACCCATAACAGACCCATAACTCATACACCGGCGTACACCAGCATACACCTACATCGGCATTCGCTGACGCAATATATCATAGTGTGACAGGGCCTTTTAGCTCAATAAATTTTCCAAATGGCCGAAAGAAATGTGGTGTATGGACTTATCGAGGGCCCACAGATAACTTACAGGTTCTCCTCTTTCAATGCCCCTAATTTGGGTTCAGCTACATAAGTTGTTTCCTTGACCTAGCTACAACTCCCCTCCCGTTCTGAGAGGACATTATGTCTTGCCAGGACGTACAAATTACAACAACCAAACAACTACAAGACTTTGCTTGCAGAAACCTCTGCGTTTCTTGTGCTCTCACAACCGCTGTGGTATTCTTATTTAAAGAAAGAATATTTCTTTACTTGATGTTACCTAGACCATTTTGTAGGGGTAGCTAGTTTCTTATAAGAAGCTGAAGTAGCATATGACAATACAAATGACAGTACAATGACAGTACAATGACAGTACAAATCTCGCCCAAAAGCTAGACGTAAATTTATCGATTAAAACTAAAGGTGATCTGCCTGTATTATAACTCTTGAATGGTTAGGTTTCTTAATAAATACAGAAATAAATGGACATTAGCATACATCAAGAAAACCATTTGGATTTTTTAGAAGAGCGGAAATTGGTATCTGAATGGGAAATACAGTGATACAAATTGAGTTTCAATTTGGGGGTAGACACAATGGATGCCGGGTCGACATGAGTAATTGCCGGAGGTGACTGATGGTAAAGGCCGAGGAGCTGGCGGGAGAGGGGCGGGGAGAGGGGCGAGCGAGGTAGGTGAGCCGGTGGAGGTGGAGGGGACGGGGAGAGGGCGGGGAGAGGGGCGAGGAGAGGAGAGAGGGAGTGAGCCGAGGGTGACTGGGAGAGGGTCGGGGAGAAGGGAGTATGTGTGAGCGTGAGGCCGGGTCAGAGGGGAAGGAGGGAGGGGATTTGAATGCGGATGGGAGGATGTATGAAGGTGAGGGAGGATGCAGGAGGTGAGGGGAGGAGAAAGGAGAGGAGGGAGAGGAGGAGGCACGAGGAGGCAGGGAGGAGAGAGCAGGGTTGGGGAAGGAGGGATGAGGAGTCTTCAGAGGGGGAGTAGAGAGTGGGGAGGGGGAGAATGAGGGAGTGTAGAGGAGGTAGGAGGTGGAGTGAGCGGAGAATGGAGGAGAGTGGAGAGAGGTGGGAGAGGGGAGGGGGAAGGAGGGAAGAGGGTCTGAGGAGGGGCAGGAGGGAGGGAAGAGGGAGGAGGTGAGAGGCAGGAGGGAGGGAAGAGGGAGGGGGTGAGAGGCAGGAGGGGGACAGAGGGAGGAGGTGAGAGGCAGGAGGCAGGAGGCAGGAGGCTGGAAGGCGGCGGGGTAGTGGCAGTGGCAGTGGCATGGACAGGGTGGCGGCAGGTGCAGGGGTGGGGCCAGGGGCAGGGGTGGGGCCAGGGGCAGGGGCAGGGGAGGGGGCAGGGATTGCCATTTGCCTCCAGTCTCTAGCAGCATGTCCACCCGTGTCCATCCGTGTCCACCCCCTCCCACCTCGACACTTCACCCATGCGCCCCCCTCCACCCCCCCATACACACACACTAGACCGCCTGCAAAACAATAGCGCTCGTTATAGGCCGGGCTGGGCACCGATTACAGCCGGGGTCGATCAGTCACGGCCGACGACAGAGGTCGAACCAGACCGACAGGGTGACGATCGGCACGGCCAGGAGGGGTCGGTGTTTGCGTGTGTGTGAGTGTGTGTGTGTTGGTGTGTGATGTGTGAGATGTGTTTGAGTGTGTGAGTGTGTGAGTGTGTGTGAGTTTGTGTGTGTGACTTAGTGTGTGAGTGAGTGTGCATGTGTGTGAGTGAGTATGTAAGCGTGTGTGTGAGTGTGTGAAGGTGTGAGTGTGTGAGTCTGTGAATGTGTGAGTGTGTGAGTGTATGTGAGTTTGTGTGTGTGAGTTACTGTGTGAGTGAGTGTGTATGTGTGTGAGTGAGTATGTGAGCGTGTGTGGGTGAGTGTGAGTGAATGTGAGTGTGTGAGTGCGTGAGTGTGTGTGGGGGGGATTGCGTTGATGTGCATGTGAGTGTGTGTGCATGTTTGAATGTTAGAGTGTTAGAGTGTGTGAGAGTGAGTGAGTGTGAGTGAGTGTGAGTGTATGAGAGAGTGTCACTGTCAGTGTGTAAGGATGTGAGTGAGGGTGTGAGAGGGTGAATGTGTGTTTGAGTATATCAGTATGTGAGTGTGTGAGCGTGTGAGTGCGTGAGAGTGCGAGTGTGAGTGTGTGAGCGCATGACTATGAGTGAGTGTGAGTGTGTGAGTGTGTGAGTGTGTGAGGGTGTGATTGTGTGAGTGTGTGCATGTGTGAGTGTGTGAGTGTGTGAGTGAGTGTGTGAGTGAGTGAGTGTGTGAGTGTGTGAGTGCGGATGAAGAGGGTGCGACCGTAAGGAGTTAGTCAGAGAGCTCAGGGGTTAAGAAGTTCGCCTTTGGTGTTAGACTGTTAGAAGGCGCAGATCCTTCAGCATATTCAGACCCCAAAAGGCCCATTATGCACCTTGCCGAGCAATTGGGTAGATCTGCCGACCAACTATTTGAAGGCCCAACTAGAACCTACCTAGCATAGGTAGTTAAAGCACTCCAAATATGTCAAAAGTTAGCCGGTAAAAATATAAGGTACTTCCAACTAAAGTAATGTCCTATACCAACCTCCATAATATAAATATATATATATTAATGACAGAAACTACAATCTGACTAGGCAACTTTGAGAGCATACTGCAGAATAGAGCATGGTTCTAAGACTCTGTATTTAAACCTACATAGTCCAATGAAAACATCGAATTTAAAAACAAAAAACATTATCAAGATTTGATTCTATATATTTTTTCTTTTCTTTTTTCTTTTTTTAATGAGGCTGTATTTATACTGTCCATAGCATATAAGCCTGGATACCCAGCCTTGTTTTCAATGCTGGCCAGTTGTAGTGTTGGTGTTATCTTACCACACAGTAACTGCTGATAAGTAATTTGATTACCATTTCAGTAGCAGATAGATAGTTGGTTGGTATGGTTAGTAGCCTTTGTTAGTTTATTTGGACTTTCTTGGCATATATGTTTTTTTCCCCTACTCTTATTACTAGCCTACTCCTATTTACATATCATAGGCTTATACGTAGCTGTGTGGTGTGTTATCTGACTACTTTTGGCATGGTTACCTTCCATTGGGCGTCCTGCTGTTGGGCCGTGACATATCACATGCCCCTTCGCATTGCAGCTTAGTGGGGGTTTCCTAGCCTTATTTTGCACAGATATTTTTGGTAAACCTTTAGGTCAGAAATTTGTCGTTCCTTTACCATTTGGGCATTCCACACCGTGGCAGCCATTTCCAGCATGCTTCTCTCATGAGCTTGTATTTGGCTTCTGGTCTTGGCTTCTTGTCTAACTTCGATACTGGTGCAGTTATTACACATTTGATGGCGCAGAGAAGGCAATACTGACGCAAATTTACTAGAAGCTGTTACTGCCAGAGCCTATGGTTTCAGAGTTTTACCATGCCTGCTAACATTAATGTGGCATATTTGCACGTCACATAGATCAAAAGATGGCCATTTAAAATAAAAGTTACTTCAATCAAGAGTAAGATAGATTATAATGATCAACCTAATATATTTATCTTAGAAAGTGACATGAACTCAAAATGATCGGACTATGCAACACTAAGTAAGACCCGTCATATTTTTATTGACTGATTATAAATCCACCATTTATTTGCTAACAAACAACAATAATGTCTCCAAGAGCAGACGGCAATTAAAGCAAAATCACCCTTTCTTGATGTGTGAATAAGGACTTTTTGATTAACACACACACACAAAGGAGACAAATGATTATTTACGGTCACGTGACTGTTTCTTTTATCACAACAGCCCTGAACTCCAGCAGAAGGGCGGCGTTCGTAAATAACAATTGGCTTGCATAATGAATAAGCTGGGTAAAATAATTAAGAGAGATTTAGCACCTTGTTAAAAGGTGCACTCCCCCTGGTGGATGCTGGAGGAGGTACTGCGGCTCCGACAGGTAGATATTGGGTGCTCAGACCTTTGTCACTTCACATAGATTTCCCGTCATATAGTTACCGCTATGTTAGTCTCTGCCCTATTAGTTACCACCATATTAGTTGCCACCATATTAGTTACCACCATATTAGTTTCTGCCCTATTAGTTACCACCATGTTAGTTGCCACCATATTAGTTACCACCATATTAGATTCTGCATTATTAGTTAATGCCATATTAGTTACCACCGTATTAGTATCTGCCCTATTAGTTACTGCCATATTAGTTACCACCATATTAGCTACCACCATATTAGGTACCAGCATATTAGTTACCTCCATATTAGTTTCTTCCCTATTAGTTACTACTCTATTAGTTACCACCATATTAGTTACCACCATATTAATTACCACCATATTAGTTACCACCATATTAGTGTCTGCCCCATTAGTTAATGCCATATTATTTACCACCATATTAGTTAACACCATATTAGATTCCACCATATTAGTTTCTGCCTTATTAGTTACTGCATATTAGTTACAACCATATTAATGACTACCATATTAATTGTGACCATATTAGTTACCACCATATTAGTTACCACCATATTAGATTCCATTATATTAGTCTCTGCCTTATTAGTTACTGCATATTAGTTACCACCATATTAGTTACCATCATATTAGTTACCACCATATTAGTTACCACCATATTAATTGCCACTATATTAGTTACCACCATATTAATGTCTGCCCGATTAGTTACTGCCATATTAGTGACCACCATATTAGTTACCACCATATTAGTTGCCACCATATTAGTTACAACCATATTAGTTACCACGATATTAGTTACCACCATATTAGTTACCACCATATTAGTTACCACCATATTAGTTACCACAATATTTGTTTCCTCCATATTAGTTTCTGCCACATTAGTTACTGCCATATTAGTTACCACCATATTAGTTTCTGCCATATTAGCTACCACCATATTAGTTTTCGGCATATCACTTTTCACCATGTTAGTCTCCACCATATTAGTTACCACAATATTAGTTACTACCATATTATTTACCACCTTATTAGTTACCACCATATTAGGTTCCATCATATCAGGTTCCACCATATTAGTTACCACCATATTAGATACCACAATATAACCTTCTGTTGCTAGGACTTAAAACAACAACACATATTAGTTATCGCCATATTCGTTACTGGCATATTATCTACCACCATATTAGTTACCACCAAATTAGTTACCACCATATTAGTTACCACCATATGTGTTACTGCCATATTAATTAGCACCATATTAGTTTCTGGCATATTAGCTAACACCATATTAGTTCCCGGCATATTAGTGTTCACCATGTTAGTCTCCACCATATAAGTTACCACCATATTAGTTACTACCATATTATTTGCCACCCTAGTAGTTACCACCATATTATGTTCCACCATATTAGTTTCCACCACATTAGTTACCACCATATTAGATACCACACTATATCCTTCTGTTGCTAGGACTTAAAACAACACCAACCTTATTAGTTATCACCATATTAGTTACTGGCATATTATCTACCACCATATTAGTTACCATCATATTAGTTTCCACCATATTAGTTACCACCGTATTAGTTACCACCCCATCAGTTACCACCATATCAGTTACCACCATATTAGTTACCACCATATCAGTTACCACCATATTAGTTACCACCATATTAGTTACCACCATATTTGTTACCACCATATTAGTTGCCACTGTATTAGTTACCACCATATTAGTTACCATCATATTAGTTTCCGCCATACTAGTCCCACATAGGTAAAGCTAAGATTCCATAGACGCAGTATACGGTATGCAGTATTTAAATGTGAATGTGGCCATAAATGGAAAAGCATGTAAAGGCACAGTACTGCTTCCATATGTCCGAATGGGATAGCGAATGTGAATGCGGCAAATGAATCGACCCATGGACCGATCGGTGCGAATGCGAATGCAAATGCTGCTGCCTTTGCCATAGAAAACAACAATAACTTTGATTTTCCTTCACATCCGGCAAGAAGGATAAGAACCCGGAAGCCATGTATCGATGACATGTCAATATCGACCATACCGGAAGTGATCACTCTACTGCCTTTGATTAAAAATCCCATCTCCAATGCCAAGCACCAACTATTTGCATCATCATCATCATCATGCTGTCGGTCGCGATGCGACAAAGACTGCTTTCATTACTTGACTGCCGCTCTCCATTTAGCTCTCTGCTGTGAGAGTTGCATCCATGAGTCGGTCTTAATGTATCTCAGCTTCAGGTTTCTCTTGATGGTATCCCTGAACCGGAGACGGGGGCGCCCTCTCTTTCTGTAGCCAGAAGACAGTTGAGAATAGAGGATCTGCTTTGGTAGCCTGTCTGATGACATCCTCATGAGGTGTCCAGTCCACCGGAGATTCTTTTTGATCAGAAGATCTTCCATAGAGGGCAGCCCCGTCCGTTTGAGTCCTTATTCGTCACTTTGTCCTTCCAGGTTAGCCTCATGATTGAATGCAGATGTCGCATCATGAAGGCATGCAGCTTTTTCACCTGCCATCTGTACACTGTCCAGGCCTCGGCTCCATATAGTAAGGTGGATATCACGATTGCACGGTAGATCTTACCTTTGAACCGAATGGACAACTGGTGGTTGTTCCAGAGTCTCTGGCATAGTCGGCCGAAACATGCACTAGCCTTGGCCATCCTCCACTTGATATAGTGCTTCCGAGATAGGTCAATTCCAGAACAGAGTTCAGCTTGTTTCCGTCAACCATGATCTCCTCCTCTCGGGTTCTTGTAGAGTTGGGTTGGTACAGCACCTCCGTCTTCTTGATGTTAATTTTCAGGCCAAACTTCTTTGATGCATCGGAGAAAGCATCCACTATTTTCTGGGTCTCTTCAGCAGAGTGGGCAACCAGTGCACTGTCATCTGCGAATAGTAGCTCTCTCACCAATATCTGAGTAGTCTTGGTCTTTGCTCTGAAGTGTGCGACATTGAATAGGTCAGCGCTCTGTCTGGACTGTATTTAGATGCCATCCCCCATGTCTCGGAAAGCCTCGTCTTGCATATGTATCTCAATTTCAGCAAAAATGCATATATATGCCTTTTCTTTTTACCAAACCCTTTATAATCTAATGTATTCTGTTTTCCCTTCTCTCCCCCCCCCCCCCTCCGCCACCCCGCACTCATCTTTTTTGTTTGCTGATCAAAAAGTGCCCTCAGGGGTAGAAAACCTCACTTTATTTTCATTGTTTCACCCATGTGGAACCCAGTAGGATGACATGGTGGGGTGGGGGTGGGGGTGGGGGTGTGGGTGGGGGTGGGGGTGGGAAAGGAGGGAGGGAGATGTATCAAGTGAGTGTGTCTATCTGTGTGTCTGGGTGTCTGTGTGTGTCTTTGTCTGTGGGTTACAAATCCACTGTTACCCAATCCAATGCATGCCAGAATTTTGATAGAAAGATGCAGGTTTCTCGCCTCAGGGTATCAAATCCCTCCCCCGCCCTTCCACCCTTAAACATGCCCTCACCTACCCTGACCCCCACCCCCCCAACACCACCACCACCACCACCACACACAAGCCTTCTTCCCACCCCCGCCACACCCAAACACACACACACCGGGCGCGGTGGCCGAATCGGTAGAGTGCAGGCTCCGCGTACGGAATATTGGGAATTCAGATCCCAGCCGAGTCAAACCAATGACGTAATAAATTTAAACTTCTCGCTACCTAGCCTGGCGCTAGGACAGGACGAGGACTCGTTAGCAGAATATCAGGATAATGTGATTGTGTGGGATATCGGGGCATGGTGTCAGTGACCTGGCCTCCCAGTGGGGCAGCACTATTAAGTTGCCATGAGTGTGCACAGTCACAAATCAGTACCCATCCTGATTCAACATTAGATGTTGCTAGGACATAAAACAACAAACAACCAACAAACCACACACAAACACAGAATAGGATATGACAAGGACTGGTTAGCACAATATCAGGATAACTTGACTGTGTGGGATATCGTAGCACGGTGTCAGTGGCCTGATCTCCCAGTGGCGCAGCCCGAAAAAGTTGCCATGAGGGTGCACTATCACAAGTCAGTACCCATCCTGAGATGACCGTAGATGTTGCTAGGACATAAAACAACAACCAACCACACATACACACACACCCACCCACACACATACACACCCAAACCCCCCACACAACGCCCCCCCCCACACACACACATCCACCTGCACACCCCCACATATACCCACACCCGCACACCCACACACATACACAACCCCCCCCCACATACACCCACACCCGCACACACCCACACACCCACACCCACACCCACACACGCACACGCACACACATACACTCACACACAAACCCACCCGCACACCCCCACATATACCCACCCACACACACCCACACACACCCACACCCACACCAATACACACCCACACACACCCAAACCCACCCTCACCCCCCACGTATACCCACCTGCACACACCCACACACACACATACACACTCACACACACAGAATGCCACACGGCTAAGACTCGGGCCGGTGCCCACCTCCCGGGCATCCAGGCCTTGAGGGCGACGGCCTAAAGTAACAATAGCCCGCCGTCCGGGAACAAGTCAACTCTGTATGAAAGGGCCACGTGACTAAGGAGAGCTGAATGGAGGCGGTGTGAGGAGGGCGCGTGCGGAAACCGCAACTCTCAGAGACGCGTGCGCAGTAAGCAAAAAGCCGAGCATTTGTCCCGGGCAAGTCTCGTGGAACCACGCGCCTATAGGCGAGCTTTCATACAGCCCACTCCCCCAACCCCCCAGCCCGCCCCTCTGGCATGATGTCTGTCATTGGGAGGTATCGATGGCGCTTTCCTCAGTTTGTATGGCGTTGTTTTATGTCAAATTACATTTTACAAACCAGTGATCGGTTTGTTATATTGAACCCCAGCCGATTAGACTCGGCTGGGGTTCAATCTCCTGATCTTCCGCATAGGATGCCTCCGCTCTACCGATCGAGCGTCCGATCGCTTTCCTCAGTAGACTTTGTAGAGGATTAATGGTGCGGGTTGACAGGGCAGATGGTACCAAGTTTAATTCAGTTTTATAATACTTTGATTACGCAAGTTAGAGTAGCTATCAGGTTGATTGGTTGGGTGTTGGCGTTTTACGTCTAGCCAACATCTAGGGTCATATTAGTACCTATCCGGTTGAAGAAGTAATTGATTATCTAGAGGCTCAATGCCGAGCACAAAAGGCCCGGTCACAAAGCTGTTAGTGACGTAGTTGAACCTAGTGGAGGCTAACATAGTTGAAAGTAGTTGAACGTAGTTGAACGTAGTTGAACATACCAGCATCCATACTTGTCTGTGATGTTAACTTGGTAATAACGTGGGTGAGCCGTGATCTCCGATAACATGTTTGGACATGTTCAAAAGAGTGGTACGTTAGAGGCTGAATTTGCATCCGTGATACTAACATACTTTTTTTTTTGTGATAAGTTTTTTGTTCTGCCCGTAATGTGTAAGCTCCAGTGAGGGTGCTGGTTTTCAACGCTGGACAGCGGTGATACTGGATTGTTCTGGTCCCGCACTCAGAAGTATTTACCTGATCTTTCTCGGGCCAACATGTTGCGGTTTTGGGTGTTAGAGGTACTCTAGTGTACTCTAGCATACTCTATCATACTCTATCATACTCTAGCATACTCTAGCATACTCTAACATACTCTAGCATACTCTAGCATACTCTAGCCTACTCTAGTATACTTGGACGAAGCCCTGCTCACAAAGCTGTTAGTGGACATAGGAGAACGTGGTGGAGGTTAACATCATTGAACGTAGTTGAACGTAGCGGCATCCATACTGTAGCGTATCTATCCGTACTGTATGTATCCGTACCAAAACCTGCCGTACCTTAACATATTTCAACATACTTACACCACCTTTGACCGACATTAATCTATCCTATGGATCACTACGTCCACTACCCGCTATGTGGCCAGGCCTTTAGCAGACATATTGTACCCGATGCAATTTACTTCAATAATATTCTGATTACGTAATTCTGAATTGGAATCAGCTTGCTTAAGTTTGGTGGTTATGAAGAGGGTTCAAGCGGACCGCTGACCTGACCGATTCTACTCGAATTAACTTAGTTCTACTATTCTCGATTGTGTCATTTTGAGTAGGCACCTGCTTTTCTCTTTTCGTAGTTAAGTAAAGGACTAATTTCTTTTTATTGAACATTTATAGGGCCCTATCATGGATAAGTCTGAATAGACTTGTTTTCACCATTATACAGTTGGTCGATAGCAAGCCCAAGCCTACACTAACTTTTACCAACCCAATGGATTTTTAACCTCTCACACCACATAGACATGGTATGAGATCAACTTGGTTAGTTTGCAAGTTAGTTTTATCTAACAATGCCTCTAGAGCGCATTGATTTTTATGATTGCCTATTCGATGTCAAACATATGGTCATTCTGACATATCGCGCCTCACTATAAAAAGGTTCTATCTGACAAAATGGTGCTTTCGAGATAATGAGGACTGAAGCTGTGTAACTGCATGCTAGCAACTCAGATAGAACAATATTATTTGTAATATATTTCAGTGACAAATACCAGTTGAGAAACAGTTGTGTAACTGCATGATAGCCTTTTGTAGATAGAACATTTTTACATCCATGACACCAATTCGGTCACTTTGTCAGATAGAACCTTTTTACAGTGTGGTCACAATATTTCTTTGGAGGAAACCCGCTGCGCCACATACGCTACTCTTTCCGATAAGCAGCAATGCGTCTTTCATATGTACTTTCCCATAGACAGGACAGCACATATCACAGCCTTTGATGAACCAGTTGTTGACCACTGGTTGGAATGGAAAATAGCCCAAATTACAAATGTGTCCACTGGGCAGGATCGATTGGATGACCCACACCTTCACAGGTATCCACTCTACTGCCTGAGCTACGTTCCGCTCCCCCTTCAGTATTAGTTGCGCCCTCTTGTGGGATCGCTGTGCCCAGACCCCGCTTGCTGACCTGGGAACCAGGCTGACGGCTGAGACTGTTCGCTGAGAGCACACCGTGAAACCCAACACCGCAATAAGTGGATACCTCGTGACGCACAAAGGTGCCGCCACGTAGGGCGCCACCTGGTGTCGTCTTCACCGCACTATCGCGTATAATGTCTTTACAGAACCAACTTACTCTTGTGAGCGATGGGACGCGGTGGCCAAATCCGTAAGAACGCAGAGTGAATCGTTAAGAATGCAAGTTTCCCGTGCAGAAGGTTAGGAGTTGAAATCCTGGATGAGTCAAACCAATGACTTACAAAATTGATACTTGTCGCTACCTAGCCTGGCACTCGGCATTATGAGGATCGGTTAAGATTTAGGTGATTCCTGGGGTTTCACATCCTGGCAACATCTAAAGTTATATCGGGATGGTAATCGACTTGTGATAGTGTGCTCTCATGGGGAATGTATAGTGTTGCCCCAGTGGTAGATCCAGCCAATGGCACTATGATCCTATATCATATTATCGCAATACTGAGCTAAATAGTCCTTGCCATATCCTATTAATGCCAATCGCCAGGCTAGATAGCAACAAATAGTGAAACTATAGCAAACAATAAAACAATGAAACAATAGCACAAACATTAAAAGCAGAAACAAAAGACACACAACGACACCTTTTATGGAAGCATGTCGTTTGCATATACAGTAAAACCTCTCTAAATCGACCGACCATGGGTCCGACTTTAAGTGGTCCATTTACTTGATTTAAGGATGTGGTCGGCTTAGAGAGTTAGAATATCCTTACAATGGTATTGTTGGGACCCAAATAACGCGATCGATATAGGGGGGTGGTCAATCTGTGGTTTTACTGTATACATATGGCCCCCAGAACACGTGGTGTCAGAGTTATATAATAGTGTCTCTCACAGAGATTGCGGTGCGGAATTATGTAAGATCACTGAAGATGGTACTACTGGATTAACATCACTCCGTATTACAAGTAATACAACAATAAAACAATTACAAGACAACAAAAGCTGAAAGCAAAACCGACATACACCAAATACATATATGGAACCATGTCGCATTCATATATGAACATAAGAGAGTCCGTCTCCCGTGTTGGTAGATCGTGGGGTCGTGGGTTCGAGTCAAACCAATGACTTAAACATTGATACTTGTCGCTTCCTAGCCTGGCGCTCTGCATTATTAGGATAGGGCAAGGACTGGTTGGCTCAGTGTCAGGATAATGTGACTGAGTGGGATATGATGTCATGGTGCTGGTGGCCTGGTCTTCCATTGGGGCAGCACTATAAAGTCACCATGAGTGCACACTGTCACAAGTACCCATCCTGATATGACCTTAGATGTTGCTAGGATGTAAAACAACAATCAAACAAACAATATATGCCAGAGGACAATACCTTCAAATGTATATAATAGTGTATGTTACATACACCGTGCCGAGGGAGTAACTAGGGTTACTGAAGATGGTACTAATGGATTAATAATAATATCACTCTGTACCACAAGTAATAACATATTAACAAAATAATAAAATCTGAAAGCAAAAGAAATACCACACACACACAGACCAAAACCTTGTGTGGAAGCATGTCGCTTGCATATATACCCTCCGACGCGAGTGATGTGTTTAGGGTATGAAGGTACCGGGGAGCGCTGGAGGTGGCGCCACCAGTCATGATACATGAAGGAGGCAGTACAGTATATCGTGTAATAATAATAATAAACACAATAATAATGATAAGGGAATAATCCCCTTCCGCCCCTTTATAATCGCATAATGGAGGTATACACCATATATATGTGATGTATAATGGATTATGCGAGTATAACAATACAAAGGGAATTGTGTCCATTATATATTATATTATTATATTACTTGATTACCATTGTTATTCTCCGTAAGACTCCACACTTGACCGGTGGCGCAACCTGTGCCCTCCATCGGGTGTCGACAAGTGTCAGTCGCTATATATATATGGCCAGAGGACAATTTAAGTCAAATCTATGTAATAGAATCTGTCACAGAGACCGTGCTGCGGGGACCAGACTGGATGGCCGAATGAGTTAGAGCGTCCCTCTCCCGTGTTGGTAGACTGTGGGATTGTGGGTTCGAACCATGGTCGAGTCAAACCAATGACTTAAAAATTGATACTTGTCGCTTCCTAGCCTGGCGCTCGGCATTATTAGGATAGGGCAAGGACTGGTTGGCTCAGTGTCAGGATAATGTGACTGAGTGGGATATCAGGTCATGGTGCTGGTGGCCTGGTCTTCCAGTGGGGCAGCAATATAAAGTCGTCATGAGTGTGCACTGTCACTTGTTTGCTTGCTGTTGTTGTTTTACGTCCTAGCAACATCTAAGGTCATATCAGGACGGGGCGCCCTGTCACAAGTCAGTACCCGTCCTGATATGACCTTAGGTGTTGCTAGGATGTAAAACAACAACAAACAAACAACCGTGCTGCGGGAGTAACTATGGTTACTGAAGATGGTACTACTGGATCAGTTTGCACCACAAGCAATACAAAAATAAAACAATAACAAAATAACAAAATAACAACAGCAGAAACCAAAGATAACACACACATACAAGAAAGCAGTTATGGATAGGGGGCAAGTGATGTCAAAGGTATAATATAATAATGTCTGCGGGCAGGAACTGAAGACGGTACTATTGGGTTAACACCATATATCGATAATAAAAACAACAACACAAGCCGAAAAAAAGAAACCAACACTCACACACACACAAACATAAAGAAAAACATCACAAATAAAAGAAGAAACACAAGTTAGAAACTGCATTCATAGGCAGTGAGATAAATATCCTCCTTTTGCATCAGAGGATATTTCGAAGCCACAGACATATTGCACATCAGTTTAATAATCATAGCCAGTGAGATAAATAGCCTCGTTTTGCATCAGAGGATATGTCGAAGCCACGGACATATTGCACATCAGTTTAATAATTTGCACCAATCAAATGGCATTTCAAATATATAAATATAAAAAAAACATTAACACCTTTTTAAGAAAGCTATTTTTAAACTCAATGCCATGAATAACCTCCTTTGTCACCAGAGGATATGTAGAAGCCAGAGACATATTGGACATAAGTTTAATAATTTACACCAATCAAATGGCATTTATAAAATATAACAACAAAGCCATTACAAATAATTTAAGAAAGCTGTTTTTAAAGGCAGTACAATAAAGAACCTCCTTTTTCACCACTGGCTATTTGGAAGCCAGAGTCATATTGGACATTAGTTTAATTTTATTTTCTTGAAGATTTATACTGCCTATCATGGATAAGTCTGAATAGACTCGTTTTCACCATGAGACAGTTTGTCGATAGAAAGTCCGAGCCTACACTTTTACGGACCCAAGGGATTTTTAACCTCCCACACCACATAGACATTGTATGAGAGCAACCAGCCTTTGATGACGGTGTAAGTTATACACAGTGCTGGAAATCCAAATTGGCAGATGTCGGGGGTCATGGGGAATCGAACCACCAACCTTCAGATTAGGAGTCTGACCTAAGAAAAAAGTCACAGACTCAAACCACTCCACCACAGAGAACACCACAAGTTTAATAATTCGCACCAATCAAATTGCCTTTCTAAGAAATTTCTTTTTTAAGCGCAATAAAAAGACATTATAAAACTGCTGTTATGGGGAATGCGATAATTAGCCTCCGTTTCCAGTATTGCATATTTGGAAGCCAGGGACATAGTTGAATAATTTGGACCAATCAAATTGCCTTTCAGAGGGCGGAGACAATCCGCCATTTTCTCGGCCAGGCGGCGACAACCCGAAATGAGCACTTACGTGAGTCCGACGCTTAAAACCTAAAACATGTGCAAACCTAAACAGAAACCATCAAATTTTCACGAGGTGTCCATTAGGTGGCGCCACCGCATGGCAGGCCCGCGTCACTAACAGATCGTCGTCGGGTTCAGCCAATAAATATTGCGGGCTGGACAATTTCATAGTCGTGGGATGTTGGATAAGATATTGATTAAATGATCTGATCATAATGTATACAGGACATTTACCAGAGGCGATCCGAATGTATATTCATGACTAAAACCAATGTTTTGATTTTGTGGGGGGTGTTTATGAAATTATTAAAAATCAGCAGGTGAAATACTTGTGGACCATAGCAAAGGTGATGGATGACTTGCAGAAATTTCCTCCAAATGGATTAATTCACCCCCACGATTGTGTTTCTGGGAAGAGGGCAGAAGAAGTGTGTGATGGTGGGGGGGGGGGGAGAGGAGGTGGAGGCGTTGGTGAAAATAGAAAATAATTATAAAATTATAGAGTAGCCACCCGCTGTGCCGACGGTGGGGGAGAGGCGGATAGCGGCGGGTAGAGGCAGGTGTGTTGGGGGGGGGGGGGGGGGAGGAGGGGGGGAGGGGAGAGGATGAGAGGGGGGGGGGGATTTTGGACCACGGAGCCAATTGGCATGGGGAGCATTTAGTTCATCGAGGCACTTACTCGGTGGTCCAGGGGACCATTTAGTTTATCGGCTCTGCCTTCGGAGTTGACAGCAGGCAAGTGGGGTGTGGGGGTCGGGGGTGGATGGAAGGGGAGGGAGTTGGGGGAGAGAATGGGGGAGAGAGGGGGGCGGAAGAGGTGGAGGAATAGGGAATTGGGAAGGGAAGGGGTAGTGGAGGGGGAGGGTGGAGGGGATGGGAAAGGGGGAGGGTAGAGGAAGGGGAGGGGGAGAGGATGCGGAATGTGGAAAGTAAGGGGGAGTGCAGGGGTGAGAAGAGAGGCCGAGGAAGGGGGGTGGTGGGAGAGGAATCGGGTGAGGAAGAGGAGTGGGGAGAGGTTGGAGGGCAGGGGAGAGTGGAGAGAGGACGGGGGGTAGAGGAAGGGGAAAGGTGGGAGGGGAGGCGGGAGGGGAGGCCGGAGGGACCGGGGAGAGGTAGGGGAGGAGGAGGGGAGGAAGAGGGATGGCTGGGGGGCAGGGGGCGAGGGTGGTTGGAAGAGGAGGGAAAGCGGGGATGGGGAGAGCGGAGGGGAGGGATAGGGCCGGGGTAATTCACAACGGGGGTGGGGTGAGTCTGCAAGTGGTTGTGGTTCATGGTTTGACGTCCTATCAACAAATGCAGTAATATCAGGACGTGTACCGGTTTGTGAGTGAGTGAGTGATTTGTTATGTCTTAACAACATATGTGGTTTTGTCAAGCCATGTTGGCCCCTGCTGAGTACATGTGGCACTATGAGGTCTTGGCTTTATAGTGCTGCCACACTATGACGGATAATGGGCACTGTCTAAGACTTTCCATGCTGCCAGTAATATATCCAACTCAATCAACTTATCCTGACACTGAATCGAACAATCCTTGCCGAACCTTCGCAATGCTTGAAGATTGTTACTGCCTATCATGGATAAGTCTGAATAGACTTGTTTTCACCATTAGACAGTTTGCCGAGATCTAGGTGACATACCAATAGGAAAACACTCTTTTAATTGTGTGGTGTGAGATTACTGTATTAACAACCCTTAAGATGCCTTAATATCAATGCACTCTGATATATTTGTGATGGATACAATGAATATGACTTGAATAACTAATTGCAATTTTCATTATCTGAGTGGTTTTTGGTACATCCTTGTCTTTTGTTTCTAAAGCATTTAACTTTTTTCTAAATCAAATATTTATAATAAGCGAGTTGTGCATTACTAAGCGCAAAGTCCCATGACAGCGTCACACTTTCGAAAGCAACGCACTGATTATTGACATCATGCAATTTATCCAATTATAATATCAAAATAATATAGACATAATAAAAGCATAATGCTATGCAGATAATAATATAAACATACTTAAAATATATTATTATATTAAACTGTACATGATGTATATAAGATAACATTATCATATTATGATGCATAGAAATAGACCACATACTTTACATGTATATTAAAACATTGGTTTAACCAGACCAATTGGAGCAGTTGTCCACAACTCGTTCATCAAATCCTGTAGTATGTGCTGTCCTGTCTGTGGGAAAGTGCATATACAAGACCCCTTGCTGCTTATTGGAATGAGTAGCCTATATGGCGGCAGCAGGTTTCCTCCAAAGAAATATGTCAGAATAACCATATGCTTGACGTCCCATAGTCGATGATGTGAAAATAAATGTGTTCTAGAGGCATCGTTAAATAAAACAAACTTTAATTTTTGCTCTCAGACCAATTGGGTTCTGACTCCGGATTGCCATGGGAAATGAATCCAGGTGGCGCCATGCATCCTGATAACTGCGAGCATGTAAACTAACAATGAAGTAAATATCAATTTGAAAAAAACCCGATGACATTTCTTTTTAAATAAAAAAAAACAGTCATTCAGAGACAACATACCTTGACAAAAAAAATAGCAACACTAACAAAAAACACAGAGAGAAAGAAAATCACAAAGAAAGTGACCAATTCTCGCCGGCGTGGTCTATACTACATTAAGCGAGATTTATTGTCATGGCAACACAATGGAGGGCGGATCACCAGCAGATGTTATTTTCGTGAAATTTCCTATCTCCCGCTGGGCGCCTGCAATCAGCACCTTGGGCTAATTGTAGCCTGCTATAATTAGCAGCAGCCCTTTGTATGGCTGATGAGGAGAGTCCTGCTTGCCAAGGTCACGCCACCTAGCGACCGGTTTGCACGAAATTGGAAATATTTTTGGTGAAATTTAGAAGAAAAGAAAAAAAAGAAAAGTAGCAGAAACAAAAGAAAGAGAGGTAAAACTCTACCTGAATATAATTATGCAGATGATGTTTAATTGATCCTGATTTTAACAAATATATATATATGTATATAATATTAATTTATGGTAATATTAATGCTTGCTGAAACAAAAAACAGTAACACCGCAATCGCTGTGTTAGTAATGCAGCCCATAGCTCACCAGGGGGCGCAATGACTGGACGAGCAAGTGCATCTGACGTTCACAGAGGGCGCCACTGTCTTCGCGCGAACACAGTGACAAAAGAACCCCACAAAGAAAAAGGTGGGGGAAAAAGGATAAAAAGAGAACACAATACAAAAGCAGGACAGAGCAATACTTTCGCGAACATTATCAGCTTCCCAGACCGGGCATTGTTTTGCGGCCACTGCCCTGATTGGAAATACAGGCGGACAGGGGCCAGGCCACCGGAAACTGCCGCTAGGTGATTCACAACACTTACAGATTAACTTACAGATTAACTTACAAATACTCTTCTAGCTGAGCTAGGCCCTATTGGGCCTCTAATTCCAACTCGTTATGGTAAATACAAACTATTTTCTTTCCACAGATATGGAGGTCGACCGAGCCCTGAAGTCATATGTTCAGATGCCAAACCCGGTAAATTGCAGTCCAATAAAATCAGTTAAAATAACAGATCTTTAGCTGAAAATAATGTGAATTCTCACTAATTCCACTTTTCTTGTGATGACATGATTTTGGAGCAATGAACAAAAAAGTAGAAACAAATTGTTGTAGGTTTGATTCTAATATTTATTCTAATTTTTGGATTGGTGTTTACATGGTTTTGCGCCTGAACTTTTCATAGAATTTTGGGTGTCCTCTCCATATGTCTATCCAGCCTTCGATCAAATGCTTCTACCATTGGTGCTTCAACCACCTGGTCTGGGAGACTGTTCCATGGATCTGTCACTCAAAAGAAAAATGAGTGTTTCCGGGCTCTCCTTAAAGCTATGTCACTGCTGGCCTCTGGTCTTAGTGTTTATTCTGAAGGACTACATGAGATCTACATTCATTGAAATCTTAGAATACAGGTATGATGCGAGTTCAATTCAACTGCACAAAGGTTCCGGGTTCAAATCCAATAATCCCGACTTAAAGCTGCATGAGGTTAGGGATGGGTGTGCGGCGAAAAAAAGGTGTGTAGGGTTGTTTGGTCGGTGTCTTGTTCAGAAGTGCTGGAGGTGGCACGGATCGCTACCGGAAGTGGGTTCGACGAGTATAGTTCAGAGGGCATGAGTGCACTTGCTATCCGGACCACACTTCGTCCACACCTCTTTTTATCTCGTCTCTGCTGTCCTTGCTTCTCCTAGATTATGACTGAAAATAGTTCAAAGAGGGGGAGCCCACCAGCATTTCACTTTCTATTCTTACTCTGTCCGTGTCTCTGGCTTGCTGACTGCTCACCAGCCCTTTGACTGAATTCTCATCACTTCTCTTTCCTATAGTCTACCCTTTTTTTTTCTCTCAGGCTTACTTCTACCTACTTCTAGGGAGTTGTTTGCTTGGGTGGGGCACTGTACCTTATCGTTTCTCTCGCTTTGTCCTTGTTGCTGGAACCCACTGAACCTGCCTTTACCCGTCCCTTCCTCCTGAACCCTTACTGCTGTTGCTGGATACGAGTGCTCTGGTACCGCTGGACTGGAGAGATTCACGGCCGCCCCAATGATTAGTAGTTTGATTGTTGTAAAGAGATCCCCAGCTTCTACACGTATAAGCAAGTAAGCAAGCATGGCATGAGTGCCACCCGGACTGAATGACAGATAGCAGCATCACCCATCCCTTGTCATGCACGAATTGTTCCTCTTGTCCGCAACATGTGTAATTGAGCACCTGTACCCTGCCGTGATGCACGTTCACCCTCAATAACATTATCCTGATACTGAGCCAACTAGTCGTGGCCCTATCCTAGTAATGCTCAGTCCCAGGTTAGCTAACGACAAATATCAATTTTTATAATTGGGCGGAGGAGGCAATATGGGTAACTCTCCGGAAAACTGGTCAGCATGGGATGGGATTTTAAAACATCAATAAAAAAAGCTTCCTACTTATTTTTGTCCTTATACTTTTCATATTCATGTTCAGATTTGATGTAAGAAATAAGGGAAATAAAATAAACTGTCTGCATCTTTGGTCCCTTTAGTTATGAAGTGTTTTTGAACAAACCAATAACCCCCATTTTAAGGTCAGCCATTTGTAAACAATGACATATGGGACATGTTGGATCCTTACTAACATCTTGTATTGCATTGATATATCAAACAAAACAGTTCCCAAATCAAAAAGGAAGTATTTATTAACATCTATGCCTGCTTAAATTTAAAAAAGAATTATTTGATGTCTTCAGAAATAACATTACAAATTTCTATCACAGATGTAACCAGTGGTGTCTGGATGCCACACAAATATTGTACACTAATTATTCAGTGAATACAGCATGGCTGGGAATTACATTGGGTTTTTTAAATCAATATAAGCACTACATATTTCAGTATAGTATGCCATGCCTAATATGCTTCTAATATGAAATTATTTAATTCTGCTTAGATTTCTATTAAGCAGACTGTGTGGTGTCCTGAACATGTGTTACATCTGAGCAACACATGTTATACTGCTATAAGACATAGTTTAATCATGGACTACAACTTTATTTTGTATCTCATCAATTTAAATTTATTTAATTATTCTGAGAGCGATAACGACAACCATATTTTAATTAATATAATAATATCCTTTTAGAGTATTGGAGCATTTTAAAGTGCTTAACAAAAAAAAAGGTGTTTTGCTAATGGTTTGATGGACTTGCATTATGTGAACTGCAGGAGAACAGTGAGTATGTGCTGCGTCCAGTGGGGAGGGGGATGGGTGGTCCTAGTTAATCTCTCCAGGATCATCGAGCCCCTTGTGGATAAATTAGAACTAAATGGTTCCCAAGCTACACACCTTGGGGAGAGAATCCATGCATTACAATTTACTCCTGTGGATCAGCTTCTTCTACCCCCTCCTCCCAACCCCTCCCAGTCCTCCCACCCCCGACCCCTCTCACTCCTCCCACCTCTACCACACACTCTGGTCCCACTCCGACCACCCCTCCCACCCCTCGCTCACCCCCTCCTCTCACACCGACCCTCCCACTCCTCCCACCCATCCCACCCCTCCCACTCCTCCACCCCTACACACCACACCCTCGTCCACTCCTCCCACCCCTCCTACGCCTCCCACCCTACGTACCACGGCCCCCCAACCCCTCCTCCACCAACCTCTAGGCCCGCCCTGTGTCCCTCCATCAGCCAATGCCCATCCAATCTTGCTACTTAGTCCTGGCATGATACCAAACCAAGTAAGCACCGCCAATATACCCCCCTCTATAGCTCACCCTGCAACTTCCATTGAGCTCCTCAACCTGGCCTGCCTCTGTTCGCATCGCCACACCACACCCAACATCCCACTCCAACACCCCACAACCCACACCCCACACCCCACACCCCACACCCCACACCGCACATCCCACTCCAACACCCCCCACATCCACTCTCAGATTTCATATCCCACACCCCCACACCCCACCACCCCACACCCCACTCCATAACCTACACCTTTCACCTCACACCCCACACCCCACACTGCAATCCCACTCCAACACCATACACCCCACATCCCACACCCCACACCCACCCCACACGCACATCCCACTCCAACACCCTACACCCACCACCCCACCACCCCACTCCCACCACCCCACCACCCCACACCACACATCCCACTCCAAACAACCTACACCCCACACCATACACGAAACCCACACCCACACTACACCCCACACGCACCATCCCACTCCGCACCCTACACCCACCACCCCACATCCCACACCCGAACCTCACTCCAACACCCTACACACCACACCCCCGTCCCACACCCCACCTCCCATACCCCACACCGCACATCCCACTCCAACACCCTACACCCCACATCCCACACCCTACAACCCACACCCCACACCCCACACCCCACACCCCACACTGCGTTTTGGAGCAATGAACAAAAAAGTAGAAACAAATTGTTGTAGGTTTGATTCTAATATTTATTCTAATTTTTGGATTGGTGTTTACATGGTTTTCCGCCTGAACTTTTCATAGAATTTTGGGTGTCCTCTCCATATGTCTATCCAGCCTTCTCTCAAATGCTTCTAGCGTTGGTGTTTCAACCACCTGGTCTGGGAGACTGTTCCATGGATCTGTCACTCAAAAGAAAAATGAGTGTTTCCGGGCCTCTCCTTAAAGCTATTTCACTGCTGGCCTCTGGTCTTAGTGTTTATTCTGAAGGACTACATGAGATCTACATTCATTGAAATCTTAGAATACAGGTATGATGCGAGTTCAATTCAACTGCACAAAGGTTCCGGGTTCAAATCCAATAATCCCGACTTAAAGCTGCATGAGGTTAGGGATGGGTGTGCGGCTCAAAAAAGGTGTGTAGGGTTGTTTGGTCGGTGTCTTGTTCAGAAGTGCTGGAGGTGGCACGGATCGCTACCGGAAGTGGGTTCGACGAGTCTAGTTCAGAGGGCATGAGTGCACTTGCTATCCGGACCACACTTCGTCCACACCTCTTTTTATCTCGTCTCTGCTGTCCTTGCTTCTCCTTGATTATGACTGAAAATAGTTCAAAGAGGGGGAGCCCACCAGCATTTCACTTTCTTTTCTTACTCTGTCCGTGTCTCTGGCTTGCTGACTGGTCACCAGCCCTTTGACTGAATTCTCATCACTTCTCTTTCCTATAGTCTACCCTTTTTTTTTCTCTCAGGCTTACTTCTACCTACTTCTAGGGAGTTGTTTGCTTGGGTGGGGCACTGTACCTTATCGTTTCTCTCGCTTTGTTCTTGTTGCTGGAACCCACTGAACCTGCCTTTACCCGTCCCTTCCTCCTGAACCCTTACTGCTGTTGCTGGATACGAGTGCTCTGGTACCGCTGGACTGGAGAGATTCACGGCCGCCCCAATGATTAGTAGTTTGATTGTTGTAAAGAGATCCCCAGCTTCTACACGTATAAGCAAGTAAGCAAGCATGGCATGAGTGCCACCCGGACTGAATGACAGATAGCAGCATCACCCATCCCTTGTCATGCACGAATTGTTCCTCTTGTCCGCAACATGTGTAATTGAGCACCTGTACCCTGCCGTGATGCACGTTCACCCTCAATAACATTATCCTGATACTGAGCCAACTAGTCGTGGCCCTATCCTAGTAATGCTCAGTCCCAGGTTAGCTAACGACAAATATCAATTTTTATAATTGGGCGGAGGAGGCAATATGGGTAACTCTCCGGAAAACTGGTCAGCATGGGATGGGATTTTAAAACATCAATAAAAAAAGCTTCCTACTTATTTTTGTCCTTATACTTTTCATATTCATGTTCAGATTTGATGTAAGAAATAAGGGAAATAAAATAAACTGTCTGCATCTTTGGTCCCTTTAGTTATGAAGTGTTTTTGTACCAATAACCCCCATTTTAAGGTCAGCCATTTGTAACATGACATATGGGACATGGTTGGATCCTTACTAACATCTTGTATTGCATTGATATATCAAACAAAACAGTTCCCAAATCAAAAAGGAAGTATTTATTAACATCTATGCCTGCTTAAATTTAAAAAAGAATTATTTGATGTCTTCAGAAATAACATTACAAATTTCTATCACAGATGTAACCAGTGGTGTCTGGATGCCACACAAATATTGTACACTAATTATTCAGTGAATACAGCATGGCTGGGAATTACATTGGTTTTTTTAAATCAATATAAGCACTACATATTTCAGTATAGTATGCCATGCCTAATATGCTTCTAATATGAAATTATTTAATTCTGCTTAGATTTCTATTAAGCAGACTGTGTGGTGTCCTGAACATGTGTTACATCTGAGCAACACATGTTATACTGCTATAAGACATAGTTTAATCATGGACTACAACTTTATTTTGTATCTCATCAATTTAAATTTATTTAATTATTCTGATAGCGATAACGACAACCATATTTTAATTAATATAATATCCTTTTAGAGTATTGGAGCATTTTAAAGTGCTTAACAAAAAAAAAGGTGTTTTGCTAATGGTTTGATGGACTTGCATTATGTGAACTGCAGGAGAACAGTGAGTATGTGCTGCGTCCAGTGGGGAGGGGGATGGGTGGTCCTAGTTAATATCTCCAGGATCATCGAGCCCCTTGTGGATAAATTAGAACTAAATGGTTCCCAAGCTACACACCCTGGGGAGAGAATCCATGCATTACAATTTACTCCTGTGGATCAGCTTCTTCTACCCCCTCCTCCCACCCCCTCCCAGTCCTCCCACCCCCGACCCCTCCCACTCCTCCCACCTCTACCACACACTCTGGTCCCACTCCGCCCACCCCTCCCACCCCTCGCTCACCCCCTCCTCTCACACCCGACCCTCCCACTCCTCCCACCCATCCCACCCCTCCCACTCCTCCAACCCCTACCACACACACCCTCGTCCCACTCCTCCCACCCCTCCTACGCCTCCCACCCTCCCGTACCACGGCCCTCCCAACCCCCTCCTCCCACCCAACCTCTAGGTCCCCGCCCTGTGTCCCTCCA
The DNA here is from genome assembly GCA_030323885.1 of Branchipolynoe longqiensis. Lineage (NCBI taxonomy): Eukaryota > Metazoa > Annelida > Polychaeta > Phyllodocida > Polynoidae > Branchipolynoe > Branchipolynoe longqiensis. The sequence goes on along the minus strand of JASIRB010001472.1, from coordinate 676 downwards.
TCAGCCAATGCCCATCCAATCTTGCTACTTAGTCCCTGGGCATGATACCAAACCAAGTAGCACCGCCATTATACCCCCCTCTTATAGCTCACCCTGCAAACTTCCTTGAGCTCCTCAACCTGGCCTGCCTCTGTTCGCATCGCCACACCACACCCAACATCCCACTCCAACACCCCACAACCCACACCCCACACCCCACACCCCACACCCCACACTGCACATCCCACTCCAACACCCTACACCCGACACCCCACACCCCATATCCCACACCCCACACCCCACACCCCACTCCAACAACCTACACCCTACACCTCACACCCCACACCCCACACTGCACATCCCACTCCAACACCATACACCCCACATCCCACACCCCACACCACACCCCACACCGCACATCCCACTCCAACACCCTACACCCCACACCCCACATCCCACACCCCACACCCCACACACACCACACATCCCACTCAACACACCACAGCCCACACCTACACCCGAAAACCCACACCCACCATCCCACACCTACCCCACACGCTCTTACATCCGACACCTACACCCCACTCCCAAATCCCACACCCACACCTCACTCCCACACCCAACCTCCACACCCAACACCCCACACCCCATATCCCACACCGCACATCCCACACCCCACACCCTACACCCCACATCC
>JASIRB010001399.1:0-41574 GCA_030323885.1 Branchipolynoe longqiensis | reverse complement strand
CGCCACAGAGAACCCCGAGTATAACAGCGCAAAATGGAATGTTCCTTGTATGATCACCCATATGTTGTGTATTACTTTATGGGTGACCACCATTCACAATTGAGCCAGGTGGCACCACCACCCCCTAACCTTCCAGTGGCGCGAAATACTGTCACTCTCACACTGGAATTTATATATATAAATATATATAATTATAACAACACAAGGCGAATGTGCGTGTGTATGTATGTGGTCGCAAAAAGAGCCTGCTGCTTTACAATGATCTTAAATTGATTGTGATAGTTATACTTCATAGTTTTTATTGTTTACTCCAATAAATTGTTTACTCTTAATATTCGTGGAATAATAGTGGCAGACGTCAGGAATAATGGCGGCGGAGTCCCAGCAGCGGGATATGTTAATCTTATTTGCATTTGGAAATAAATTATTGTTAAAATAGGAAAGAAAAAAAAGCGGTTATACCAGGATTCAAACTGGTTACCTTCAGATCTTTAGACTGACTAATATTCTGTCATCTGGGCTAATGTCGATATGTGCCATTATTTAGACAATTCCACATTTTGAATTAACAAGATCAAAGTGGTATGCATGTTGGTTAATTGTTAATGAATTTAAGAATTTTAAGTAAATTATTAAAAAAATTATAAAAGGTCCTCTCATACCAGGAATCGAACCGGGTATCCTCTGATCTTATTAATATTGAAAACCATAATAGCAATGTCATTGTACCATATATAATACAACTCATATGTAGTCTGACACTGAACATTTGCATCATACATACAGTGGCGTACTCTGTGGCGAAGTGGTTAGAGTGTCTGACTTTTTTCTAGGTCAGACTCCTAATCTGAGGGTCGGCGGTTCGATTCCCCATACCCCCAGCTCTGCCAATTTGGATTTCCACCACTGTGTATAACTTACAGCGTCATCAAAGGCCGGTTGCTCTCATACCATGTCTATGTGGTATGGGAGGTTAAAAATCCCTTGGGTCGGTAAAAGTGTAGGCTCGGGCTTTCTATCAACCAGCAGTGGAGTGGGGAAGACTAGTCTTCTGTGACTGGGATTTCCCCTGCTTGGGACATCTAATGTACCAACAACAAAAAATGAGAGATAAATAAGTGTTCACACTTCCTGTCTACCATATCGCTATACATCGCTATATACATATTTGCCTGAGTGGGAAGTGCCACTTGCTAAATCACTGAGGCGGGTGTCAAGCTCCAGACTTCACACAGATGGAAGAGGTGTGATATCAGGTGGCAAGCAGAATGGTGGCAACTTTCTTGGAGAGATTCTGAATCCTGCACTGAGTGTAAAAGTGTCAGAACTTTTGTCCCTTGGAATAGGTCTGAGAATGCATTGGATTTGGTATTTAATAGAATATAGTAGATGCATGTACATTGATATCTTTAATAGTATATTAACAGATAGTAGCCAGTTGTTTGTAACTATGTACTTGTTCGTATAGAATGGTATTTAATAGAATATAGTAGATGCATGTACATTGATATCTTTAATTGTATGTTAACAGATAGTAGCCAGTTGTTTGTAACTATGTACTTGTTCGTATAGAATGGTATTTAATAGAATATAGTAAATGCATGTACATTGATATCTGGAATTGTATGTTAACAGATAGTAGCCCATTGTTTGTAACTATGTACTTGTTTGTATAGAATGGTATTTAATAGAATATAGTAGATGCATGTACATTGATATCTTTAATTGTATCTTAACAGATAGTAGCCCGTTGCTTGTAACTATGTACTTGTTCGTATAGAATGGTATTTAATAGAATATAGTAGATGCATGTACATTGATATCTTTAATTGTTTGTTAACAGATAGTAGCCAGTTGTTTGTAACTATGTACTTGTTTGTATAGAATGGTATTTAATAGAATATAGTAGATGCATGTACATTGATATCTTTAATTGTATGTTAACAGATAGTAGTAGCCCGTTGCTTGTAACTATGTACTTGTTCGTATAGAATGGTATTTAATAGAATATAGTAGATGCATGTACATTGATATCTTTAATTGTATGTTAACAGATAGTAGCCAGTTGTTTGTAACTATGTACTTGTTCGCATAGAATGGTATTTAATAGAATATAGTAGATGCATGTACATTGATATCTTTAATTGTATGTTAACAAATAGTAGCCAGTTGTTTGTAACTATGTACTTTTTCATATCGAATGGTATTTAATAGACTATAGTAGATGCATGTACATTGATATCTTTAATTGTATGTTAACAGATAGTAGCCAGTTGTTTGTAACTATGTACTTGAAAAAAAAACCAAACAACGAAACCAACAGATACTGTAGCCATTGCAATACATGCACTGTTGCCCACCTGCTAAAAAGAAAATAGGAGCATGCACAAAGAATTGGCCTGAAATTAACATCAAGAAGACAGGTGCTGTACAACCCAACTCTACAAGAACCCGAGAGGAAATCATGGTTGACGGATGGACGCATTGATGCTAATACAGAGGAGATGGCCAAGGCTAGCGCATCTTTCGCCGACTACGCCAGAGACTCTGGAACAACCACCATGTGTCCATTCGGGTCAAAGGTAAGATCTACCGCGCAATCGTGCTATCCACCCTACTATACGGAGCCGAGGCCTGGACAGCGTACAGACAGCAGGTGAAAAAGCTGCATGCCTTCATGATGCGACATCTGCGTTCAATCATGAGGCTAACCTGGAAGGACAAAGTGACGAATAAGGAAATACTCGAACGGATGGGGCTGCCCTCTATGGAAGATCTTCTGATCAAAAAGAATCTCCGGGGACTGGACACCTCATGAGGATGTCATCAGACAGGCTACCAAAGCAGATCCTCTATTCTCAACTGTCTTTTGGCTACAGAAAGAGAGGGCGCCCCCGTCCCGCAAAGATACCATCAAGAGAAACCTGAAGCTGAGAGACATTAAGACCGACTCATGGACACAACTCTCACAGCAGAGAGCTAAATGGAGAGCGGCAGTCAAGTAATGAAAGCAGTCTTTGTCGCATCGCGACCGACAGCATGATGATGATGATGACTTGTTTGTATAGAATGGTATTTAATAGACTATAGTAGATGCATGTACATTGATATCTTTAATTGTATGTTAACAGATAGTAGCCAGTTGTTTGTAACTATGTACTTCTTCGTATAGAATGGTATTTAATGGACTATAGTAGATGCATGTACATTGATATCTTTAATTGTATGTTAACAGATAGTAGCCAGTTTGTAACTATGTACTTGTTCGTATAGAATGGGTTGTTGGCAAGCAGGATGTAAATTTGTACTTCAGCTTGGCTGGGACTGCACCAGTACACACTGTCCAAATGTATGTGTGTGCCATGGTTACTGATTCGTGACTGCAGCCAAACCTTTTCTATAAACACAAGGATAGGGGTCCTAGCAGATACTGTGCCCCGCCCCCCTCCCCACACTAGCACCCCCCCCCCCACCACCACCACCACCAATAGCCTGTGTGGAATAGATTGAGATTGGTGGTGGTGGTGGTACTTGTTCCATTATTGCCAGAAATGAGGTCCATAGATATGGTTTTCATTTTCTAGGACACCGAGCACTTCTACTGACTTATATCTAAGGTTTAATCAACATGAATAATAATTATATGCATAGCATCTAGCAAGGGGTTGTGTAATGAACACCACATACATACATACATACATACATATATATACATAAACTTGACTCCAGGTTGGGGCAATATGGATGGATATCATTTGCAGGATATTTTAACCATGTGTGCACTACTAAGCATTGACACCCGGCCCGCCCCCGCCGTGACTCCCGGCCCACCACCACCGTGATTCCCGGTCCACCCTCACTGTGACTCCCGGCCCACCCCTGCCGTGACTCCCGGCCCACCACCACTGAGATTCCCGGCCCACCCTCGCTGTGACTCCCGGCCCACCCTCGCCGTGACTCCTGGCCCACCACCACGTGATTCCCGGCCCACCCTCGCCGTGACCCACGGCCCACCCCTGCCATGACTCCCTGCCCACCACCACCGTGATTCCTGGCCCACCCCCGCCATGACTCCCGGGCCCACCCCCGCCATGACTCCCCGGCCCACCCCTGCCATGACTCCCGGCCCACCACTGCTGTGACTCAAGGCCCACCCTCGCCGGACTCCCAGCCCACCCTCGCCATGACTCCTGGCCCACCCTCGCCGTGACTCCCGGCCCACCTCCCGCTTGACTCCCGCCAACCCCCGCCATGACAATCCCGGCCACCCCTGCCATAACTCCCGGCCCACCACACCACGTGATTCCCGGCCCACCCTCGCCATGACTCCCGGCCCACCCCCGCCGTGACTCCCGGCCAACCACTGCCGTAACTCCCGGCCAACCACTGCCGTGACTCCCGGCCCACCCCTGCCGTAACTCCCGGCCCACCACCACCGGACTCCCGGCCAGCCACTGCCGTGACTCCCGGCCCACCCCTGCCGTAACTCCTGGCCCACCACCACCGTGATTCCTGGCCTACCCTCGCCATGACTCCCGGCCCACCCTTGCCATGACTCCCGGTCCACCCTTGCCATGACTCCCGGCCCACCACAACCGTGATTCCCGGGCCACCCTCGCCGTGAATCCCAGCCCACCCCTGCCGTGACTCCCGGCCCTCCACCACCGTGATTCCCGGTCCACCCCGCCGTGACTCCTGCCCCACCCCTGCCATGACTCCCGGCCCACCCTCGCCATGACTCCCGGCCCCACCCTCGCATGACTCCCAGCCCACCCCTCGCTGTGACATCCCGGCCCACCCTCGCCGTGACTCCCGGCCACACCCTCGCTGTGACTCCCAGCCCAACCCTCGCCGTGACTCCCGGCCCACAACCAGCCATGACCTACCGGCCCACTCGCCTGACTCTCCCGGCCCCCACCACCGTGATTCCCGCCCACCCTTGCCGTGACTCCCCGGCCCACCCCTGCTGTGACTCCCGGCCACCACCTGCTGTGACTCCCAGCCCACCCTCGCCGTGAATCCGGCCCACCCTCGCCGTGACTCCCGGCCCACCCCCGCTGTGACTCCCGGCCACCACTGCCGTGACTCCCAGCCCACCCCTGCCATAACTCACCGGCCCCACCACCACCGTGTGTCCCGGCCCACCCTCGCCATGACTCCTGGCCCACCCCTGCCGTGACTCCCGGCCACCACTGCCGTGACTCCCGGCCCACCCCTGCTGTACTCCTGGCCAACCACTGCTGTGACTCCCGGCCAACCACTGCCGTAACTCCCGGCCCACCCCTGCCGTAACTCCCGGCCCACCACCACCGTGACTCCCGGCCAACCACTGCCGTGACTCCCGGCCCACCCCTGCCGTAACTCCCGGCCCACCACCACCGTGATTCCCGGCCCACCCTCGCGTGACTCCCGGCCCACCCCTGCCGTGACTCCCGGCCCACCACCACTGAGATTCCCGGCCCACCCTCGCCATGACTCCCGGCCCACCCTTGCCATGACTCCCGGTCCACCACCACTGACTCCCGGCCCACCCTCGCCGTGACTCCCGGCCCATCCTCGCCGTGGATCCCGCACACCTCGCCGTGACTCCCGGCCACCCTCGCGTGACTCCCGGCCCCCCCCCGCCGTGACTCCCGGCCCACCCCCCGTAACTCCTGGCCCACCCACACACTGTGATTCCCAGCCCACCCTTGCCGTGACTCCCGGCCCACCCCTGCTGTGACTCCCGGCCAACCACTGCTGTGACTCCCAGCCCACCCTCGCCGTGAATCCCGGCCTACCCTCGCCGTGACTCCCGGCCCTCCCTGCTGTGATTCCGCCAACCACTGCCGTGACTCCGGCCCACCCTGCACTCTAACTCCGGCCCACCACCACCGTGATTCCCAGCCCACCCTCGCCGTGACTTCCGGCCAACCCCGACCGTGACTCCTGGCCAACCACTGCCGTGACTCCTGGCCCACCCCTGCTGTGACTCCCGGTCAACCACTGCCGTGACTCCCAGCCCACCCTCACCGTGACTCCCGGCCCACCCCCACCGTGACTCCCGGCCCACCCCTGCTGTGACTCCCGGCCAACCATTGCCGTGACTCCCGGCCCACCCTCGCCGTGAATCCCGGTGTGGCGGTTTCAGCGCCCGGTCAGTTTCAGCGGCCTGTCATGGTCAAAGCACCCGGGGCCTCGCCGGCTACAAGCTCAGCTGGTGCCCGGCAGTGTTAGGGACCGATTAGGCTGAAATCTATTGAATGCGATCATATTTAACAGAATTACATACTCAAATAATAAAATTTAATTAAATTAACCTTAAATTCCAAGCGATATTAACGTAGCAGCTAGATCGGCGTCGAATCGCCGAGTGTAAACAAAACAAATAGCAGTGCTCACCGCAACATGCGAAAATCTGCGCATGCGCAGAAGCCACGACAGGCCGCTGAAACTGGACCGGGCGCTGAAACCGCCACACCGGGTCACTCCCGCCGGCACTCCATCCAAGCCTTTTCTACAAGCATAGGGATCCTTCCAATGAGAACAAATTAAAAAACATCTTCTCCCATAATAATAATAATAATAATAGGAAACCAGGTTGGAGTAAATATATTTATTAAGCTCATTAAATCCCATGTTGCTCAACAGGTGGTGGCAGATGAATATACCATACAGGTAGAGTGATCCCACTCCATACCCACACCCAGCGCCAGTGGCCATCATTGGGTAGACTGCTAAAACAACACATATGTCTGTGTGTATATTGCAGTAATGGTTTATATAATGCCATGCACCATAATTTGTTCATATTCATGGCTATTTCTCATTAACTATGTATGTTATTTTGATTCTCAGACAAATGATCATTAGAACAGACCATCGAAACAGACAGTCAAAATTACTAATTCTCTAATAGAAGCATCACAATGCTACAGGCGAAATAAGATTTCTTTATTTTAATATAATTTCAATTGAACATTATAGATATAGTATTCATGGATGCAGTTTTTTGTTAGCCATAAAAACTGCCCAGAGCTCTTTAAGCCCATTCGAATGGCATATTTTGTTAGGTTCCCGATTCAATATTAAAGGAGTTATAGACTGAAAGCTGACCCGTTTTGGTTTCTATATGAACATTGTCTTAGTTTTTCAATACGCCTTGAGAAACTAACACGTTTTGAATTCCCAGTCTTGGACCCTACCTGTCCTAGGTGATGATTTTGAAGAAATTTAGTGACATTGAAATATTGTCGATATAGCCTCGAAATGACCTCATGACCCGCGACATGGATAACGATTCTGCTCCATTTCGGTGAAAACGAAATATGATTTGAATTTGCACCAGAAGATTGCTGCAGGTCCTAGGTGATGATTTTAAAGAAATTTAGTGACATTGAAATATTGTCGACATAGCCTCGAAACGACCTCCTGACCCACGTCATTGACAACGATTCTGCACTATATCAATGAAATTGATAATATGCCTTTGATATTGCACCAGGGTATTGATGAAGGTCCTAGTCGATGATTTTGAAGAAATTTAGTGACATTTAGCGTCAATATAGCCTCGAAACGACCTCCTGACCTGCGTCATGGACAACGATTCTGCACCATATCAGTGAAATTGAAATATGATTTTGCTATTGCACCAGAAGTTTGCTGAAGGTCCTAGGTGATGATATTGAAGAAATTTAGTGACATTGATATATTGTCGATATACCCTCAAAACAAACTCCTGACCCACGTCATGGACAACGATTCTGCATCATATCGGTGAAATTGAAATATGATTTTGATATTGCGCCAGAAGATTGCTGAAGGTCCTAGGTGATGATTTTGAAGAAATTTAGTGACATTGAAATATTATTGATATACCCTCGAAACGACCTCCTGACCCGCGTCATGGATAACGATTCTGCTCCATTTCGGTGAAAATGAAATATGATTCTGAATTTGCACCAGAAGATTGTTGAAGGTCCTAGATGATGATTTTGAAGAAATTTAGTGACATTGAAATATTGTCGCTATAGCCTCAAAACGACCTCCTGACAATGATTCTGCACCATATTAGTGAAATCTACATATGATTTTGATATTGCACCAGAAGATTGAGAAGGTCCTAGGATGATGATTTTGAAGAAATTTAGTGACATTGAAATATTATCCATATAGCCTCGAAAACGACCCCCATCATGGACAACGATTCTGAACCATGTCGGTGAAATTGAAATATGATTCTGATATAGCACCAACAGATTGCTGAAGGTCCTAGGTGATGAATTTGAAGAAATTTAGTGACATTGAAAAGTTGTTGATATAGCCTCGAAATGACCTCCTGACCCACGTCACGGAAAACGCTTCTGCACCATATAGCTGAAATTGAAATATGATTTTCATATTGCACTAAAGGTCCTAGGTCCTAGGTGATGATTTTGAAGAAAAATAATGACATTGAAATATTGTCGATGTACCCTCGAAACGACCTCCTGACCGGCGTCATGGAAAATGCTTCTGCACCATAATCGGTGAAATTTAAATATGATTTTCATATTGCACAGAAGATTGCTGATGGTCCTAGGTGATGATTTTGAAGAAAATCAGTGACATTGGTCATGTTGTTCGGCAACATGGGTAATTTGCACGTGACTAGGAACCGATCTCCCTACCCACCGATCTCTGACTTACAACACCACCACTACCTGTTGTGTACTTATGATACTTTCCACCACTCCCAGTCGACTATATTACAACTCCCTGTCCTTACACTAGGTGGCACCACCATCGCAACCCATCGACTGGCGAGTACTCAGTGAACCCAATAACATTTCCGATATGCTCACCAACAGCACTTCTCAACCAGACGCCGGACCATCATGCCTTTCTTGACCGCCCACCCATTCCTACACTCAAAAAAACATCACTCGGAAGGATTGAGTGCCAGGGTCGTGGGATTCGTACAATTGACCTCCTGACCCCATTACTTATGAACTTAGACCGCATTACCTAATGACTTCATCACACACAAACTCTTCTAGGTACCTCGATTCCCTGATTGACACTCGGTATTATCATGACCCACTACCCTTATACCAATCCTATGAATTGACCTTGATGTGAACGATTGACCAAATTGCATATTGATTAATTTGACCTTGACCTCATTATTTGACCTATTTCTACTCATATCAATTGAACTTGATGTGATCGACTGACCTAATTCGATATTCATTGCTTTCACCATGACCTCATTACCAATTGGCCTATTTCTAATCTTGATGATTTAATGCCAATTTATTATGTTTATAAATAACCTTACTATGAGTTCCTTGTTGTGTCGTCAAATTGAATTTTTTTTTATATAGCCTCCAAAGGTTAAATGGAAGTTAGCTTGAGAGTCCAATGGTATACCATATCTGCTAGCATTAACATCAAACAACTATCGATTAATGATTTGTTTATTTCAACAATATAACACGAAAGCATGATTACATTGTTATTGACACACGTGAACTGTTATTTTTAAGTTAACAGGAAATATGCCTTCCCAATATTGTGTTAACTCAGTTTATATTAAACAGTTATTGTCCAATATGGCATATTTAGGCATATAGTGATTAATTAGTATCAACTGGTTAGATGTTTAAATCTAAAAGCATGTATAGTCAATACACAGTAAATGTGCTGTCTATGCCAGTATCCTTGGCGCATATATATACTAATTGTGGGGGCAATACTAGCTAAGGGCACTTATACATATATTACCTATTCAACATAGGGAAGCACTTATTAGAAGGCATTAGAAGTGTTGTGCCTATTGAAATACAAGCATAATGTGTAACTTAGGGCCCTGTCACACTACGACGTACGGCATCAGCGCGTGCTCAACGTTCGAAAATTTGCCAGTATAGCCGTGTTCACACCTCGGCGTTAAGTCGCCTCATCTAGTGCGCCTTATCTAAGTCGGCTCACATTGGCCGTGTGAACCCTATGCTGAGGCGGATTAGGGCTGAGTCGCCTCATCTAGTTCACCTCAAGTAGGTCACCTCGCGAGGTGGTTTAAATGAAGCGAACTAGCTTGAGTCAGCCCATCTTGCTTGTGTGGACGGTAGCGGTTTACTTGAAGCGGATTAAGCACGTCACACCATATAATATAATTTGGTCTATGAACCGGCTAGAAGTGCACAGATATTTTTTTCATCATTTATTTTTAGGGTTTCACTGCCCAGCAGAAGTTTTGACCATTCCAAAACAATACGATTCAGTCAAAACAGATCTAAGTCGAACCCACACTCTCTCGTGCCGACGTCGACTAACCGAAACTGGTGCTGGTTAGTTTGGACTTGCTCATGCGCAGATATCGATTTCTGCCTTAATCCGCTCCGTGTGTGTACACGACACTAGTTCGCCTCATCTAGTTCACCTCATCTAGTTCGGCCTAATGTTGTGGGTGTGGCGGGGGATAAAAATGGGTGTACATAAAACGTACACACAACGTACATAGTGTATGCAGAACGTATCTCTGACCTATTGCTAGCATATGAGAGCGTTCATGTGCCTCACAAAACGGTTGAATACTCTCATGGTACGCTGACCAATGTTACGTACGTTACTCCATCGCTAGAAGTACGGTGTATACGTTAAGTACACATGAGATATGGCAGGCATACATTCAAAGTATGTGAGGAGTATGTTATGCATCCTTTGGCAGTAGGAGGACTGCACTTTCCCACTGGCTGAACGTATGGCTAACGTGCAGCAATGTATTCCAACGTATCCCTAACCTACTCCCAACGTACACCGACTTATCCCAAACATACACGCAGCGTACATTCAACGTACGAGCCACACATCGACACAAGGCTATACGTCATAAGCCGTGTTCACACGGACAAAATGTGGGGCGAATCAGACAAATCGAATCAGGTGAGTCGAATTAGCCACCCGTTCACACGGGCAGTACTTGGGTCGGAAATCGAAATCTGCGCATGAGCAAGTCCAGACTAACCAGCGCCAGTTTGGGTTCGTCGACGTCGGCCGAGAGAGTGTGGGTTTGACCTAGATATGTATTTAATGAATCGTATTGGTTTGGAACAGTCAAAACTTCTGCTGGGCAGTGAAACCCTAAAAATAAATGATGAAAAAAATATCTGTGCATAGATAGCTGTTTCATTAATTAAATTATATAATATGCGCTTTTGATCGACCGGAAAGTCAACAAACTAAGGTGTCGACTGCGCATGCGTGTGGACAAAATAAATCGCCTCACAGAAATCGCCTCACGTAAACTACCTCGTGAGGTGGTTTACAGTATCTGGATCACAGAAATCGATTCAGCCCTAATTCGACTCAGACGCCCGTTCACACGGGAAATGTGCGTCGAACTAGGCAAGTCGCTTTCTACGAATCGATTTACATTGCCCGTGTGAACACGGCTTTAGTGTGACAATCCCTTTAGTGTAAGTGTACTGTTGCAGTAACCAGTAGATTAGATCACCAATAAGCCTTGTTGCGAATGACGTCACACACTGACATGGGCAGAGGTGCCAGGTAGATAACAAAAGTGTATGCAGAGCGATGTCCCTAATACACAAATTGTAAATAGGGAGAAATAGCGTCACCGAAGGAGGGAGGGTGTACATGGGGCAGTTGCACCCTCTCATAGGGGGGTTCCATTGGGGCCTCCCCCTGAATATTGTGGGGGGGGGGAGTGATTCAAAATGTGCATTTTGGTATATTTTTGGTGAAAAATATGTGTACAAATAATTAAATAAAACAAGTTAAAATGATTCTTTGGCAGGAGATTACAAATTAAAGCGGGAAATCGGGAGATTTGGATTATTTTGCAATATTTTAGGGAGATCTCCCGCCAAATCGTGAGACTTGGGACCTCTACACGAATATTCAAATGGCTAATCAGTCGGACAGAGAGACTCAAATTCTATATTCAGCACTATGGCATGATTGTGACACGCTTCCTGTGAATGACATCATAGGCATACATGAATATACAAGGAGGCACTTCGTCAGACAAATAAGCTCACTGGTCTATATTTAACACTTTAGCGTAATTGACATATCTCACGCATGCAATGACACCTTGATTTAAAAATGAGGTTAGTCGCTCAACTGATCCGAGCAAAACGCTAACAAATGCTATGGTTTACTGTTGTGTCTGTATTTAAAAGGGGATAAGGTAATGACAGTGTTATTTCTATATGGTTCCGTGTATATTTGAACAAGGATACAGGCAAAGAAAGATCCCTGACATGGATGGCGAAAATTAGAACAATTGCAGATCTCTCACTCTCAGCACTGTGTGTGAAAAGTTGGCTGTGCTGGTGAGTGTATCTGCACCTCCAGTGGTTCACTAGGCATTTTAGTGTCAATACAGATCTCTCAGCACTGACCTCGATTGCATTCGAAAGTGAGGCTACCTACATGCACTCAAATCCTGGTTTGGCTGAGTGGTAAGTTTATTGTTATTTTATGTCCTAACAACATCTAAGGCCAAATCAGGACAGGTACCGACTTATGACAGTGCACACACCTGGTGACTTTATAATGCTGTCCCACTGGGAGACCAGACCGCTGGCACCATGATCCAATATCCCACACAATCACATTATCCTGATACTGTGCAAATCAGTCCTTGTCCTATCCTATTAATGCCGAGCGCCAGGCTAGGTAGTGACAAGTATCAATTGTATATGTCATTGGTTTGACTCGGCTGTGATTCGAACTCCCGACCTTCCGCACGGGAAGGCTGCGCTCTACCGATTAGGCCATCGCGTCTGTTCAGGCGGTGTTGTCATAGCTACCAATAGATTCACCCTTATCCAGAGGAGAAGTGAATGAAAATCATGCTCAAATCCAAGCAAAATCTTATTCAGTAGGAATTAACTGTGAAGACGGTGGTTCCAGTGCACATTGTTTATCTATATTGGCTTAGAGGTGGGAAATTACGGGAGAATGCAAAAGAATACCCTAAACAAGATGGCTGCCACAGAAAGCTCTCAATTTTTACTTTAATGTGTATTAATCTACATAATTTCATTAATTCTTCACTAAAAAATAACTACTTTATTTAGATTATCGAGTCTTTATTGCACGTGCATTACGTTGACACAGTGGTATGTTCTGCTTGGCTGAATGGCACAAGTGCCATAATAAGTCATTAGATTATAGTTCAATAGTAACTAGTCAAAGAGCTCTGTTAAAGTTGCATAGTCCGATGGTTTTGAATTTCTGTATTTTTTCTGAGATAAATATATTAGATCGATCACTAGTATCTACTTTACATTAGTTCAAAGTTACTTTTAATTTAAATGGTAAACCTTTGAGATATTTTGAGTGCAAACATGGAAAATTAGTTTTGGCAAGCTTGCCAAAACTCTGACACCATAGACTTCTGCAGTAACAGGTTCTGTTAAATTGACCCGGTATTGCCTTCTATATAGAAACAAATGATTAATAAGTGCATCAGTATCTAAGTTAGATATGTCAAATCAAATCTAGATAATTGATTTGGTTTTGAAAATTTGATATTTCATTGGACTATGCAGCTTTAATGTGCACTAAAAGATGTGCTGGCTCGAACCCTGGCCGAGTTAAACAAATGGCTTACAACAAGTGATACTTATTCTTACCTACCCTGGCGCTCGGCATTATATATATTATTATCAAAGCACTGATTTTCCCAGTATCAGAATAACGTGACTGAGTGGGATATCGGGTCATACATAGCGCCCGCGGCCTGGTCATCCAGTGAGTGTGTACTGTCAGATGAATGTCACAAGTCGGTACCTGTCTTGATATGATCATAGAGGTTTCCAGGATGTAAAACTCAAAAAAACAAGCATACTAGTACTAGTAGTAGGCATCATAAGCCCTGTTTACACGGGCGATTTAAAACGCCTCATATAAAACGCCTTGCCTAGATCGACTCACATTTGCCGTGTAAACGCGACTCTGAGGCGTTTTAGGGCTGAATCGATTCATATGAAACGGTTCATCTATACCACCTCGCGAGGTAGTATAGATGAAGCGATTCAGCTGGTTCCCGGCAGTGTTAGGGCCCGATTAGGCCGAAATCTAGTGAATGCGATCATATTTAACAGAATTTCATACTCAAATAATGAAATTTAATTAAATTAACCTTAAATTCCAAGCGATATTAACGTAGCAGCTACATCTGAGTCGAATCGACGAGTGTAAACTAAACACATAGCAGTGCTCGCCGGTTACAGGCTCACCACAGGCTGCTGGTTCCCGGCGCCAAAACACTTTTTAAACTCTGTCCGTGTAAACGCGCCTAAAAAACGCCTCATATAAATCGCTTTGTCTAGATCGTTTCACAATTCCCCGTGTAAACACGGCTATAATAGCCTTCGTGGGTGGACGGAACGATTTCAAATGGGCCAAGTCTTCAGACCATTTGAAAACCACTCTGTCCACCAACGAGGACTATTTACATGTGCCTTAAGATTCTATAAAATAGTGAATATTAAAAAGTATATTATGTGAGCGATAGTTTGTTCTTTGTGATGTAGTGGTGAGAGCATCAGACTTTTTTCTATGTCAGCCACCTAATTTGAAGGTTGATGGTTCAATTCCCCATGCTGCCACTTTGGATTTCCACCGATGTGTATAACTTACACAGTTACAGCGTCATCAAAGGCCAGTTGCCCTCATACCATGTCTATTAGATAAAAAAAAATCACCCCATACTTATTGTACTGGGGTGAACCATAGCGTAGTCTAAATATGAATGAAAATAGTTTTAGTATGGAACAGGAACTAGAAACTGTGGTTCCAGGATTAAATAGCTACATATATCGGCACATAATTGGTGAAATGGGAGAGAATGCAAAAGACAAGATGGCGGCGATAAAACACTGTCGGTTTTATTTTTTAAATTCCCTAAACTACATGTTTTATTATATTTTTCAAATCAAAAGTAGCGGGTAAATATAAAGATTTATGTGAAGAATGTCTTTTGCTTCTTAAATTAAGAATTTACCAGCTCAATTAATTACCCCGCCATGTCGAAATTCTTCGGCCGTTTTTATAATATGTTGGTTTTCACCCCTGTACTGAATGTACGGGGTGAATCCTTTATCTACATGCATATTAGATAAAAGATTCACCCGGTACTGGTAGTACACGGGTGAAGACCAGCCTTATATAAATACGGGTGAAAATAGCATTAGTATGGAACAAGAAGTACAATGCCTGGCACCAGTGTCAAATGGTCACTTATATCAGCACAGAGTTGGTGAAATGGGAGAGAATGCAAAAAGACAAGATGGCGGCCAGAGAACACGTCGATTTCACTTTTAAATTGCATTAAAGTATCTGTTTTATTATATTTTCCAACTCAAAAGTAAACATGAACAAAGAATAAATGTTGCTTCTTAGATTGTGAAATTAGGCTGTCATAAAGACTCATTTCATTAGCCCGATTTTTCGACCGTTTTTATATAAGGCTGGTCTTTACCCCTGTACAGGAAGTACGGGGTGGATCTTTTATCTACATGCCTATGTATTGTGGGCGGTCAAAGATCCCTTGAGTCGATAATAGTGTAGGCTCTGGCTTTCTATCGACCAAACTGTCTAACGATGAAAATAAATCAAGACTACTCAGACTGATCAATGATAGGCATTATAAACACAATAATTTTTTTTGTTTTTAATACTTTGCACTCTGCCTTTCCTTCAGGTGGAGACTGACGTTGTAGGCCTCGCCGTTCAGGGGACCCGGGGGGCCCCCCTGGCCGCTGGGGTGGCCGTGTGAGGTGTGCCCACACTCGGGCCCCACGCACGCACTGGGCAGGCCGTGCTGCGACCTGCTGTGTGTGCGCACCTCGGGCACCAGCGCAGGCACGCGCCGCTCGGGCCCCACGCACGCACTGGGCAGGCCGTGCTGCGACTCGCTGTGTGTGCGCACCTCGGGCACCAGCGAAGGCACGCGCCGCTTCCGGTCCGCTGACCACTCTGCGAGCACAACGACAGGTGCATTAGTTGATTGGTGGGTTGATTGGTTGGTTGGTTGGTTGGTTTGTTGAGCAAGGGTTGAGTGGATGGTGATTGATTGGTTAGTTGGTTGTTTTGTTGAGCAGGGGTTGAGTGGATGGTGATTGAGTGGATTGCTTGAATGGTTGATTGGGGTGGTGGGTTGATTGAATGGTTGATTGAGTGAACGGTTGTTTGATTGATTGAATGGTTGCTTAATTAATTAATTGATTCATTGATAAGGGAACTTAGTGAGACTGCCAGACGGGACAGCCGAATGAGTTGAGTGTATGTCTCCCATTTTGACAGTGTGCACTCATGGTGACTTTATAGTGCTGCCCCACTTGGAAATCAGGCCTCCAGCACCATGACCCGATATCCCACTCAGTCACATTATCCTGACACTGAGCTAACCAATCCTTGCCCTATCCTATTAATGCCAAGCGCCAGGCTAGGAAGCGACAGGTATCAATTTTAAAGTCATCGGTTTGACTCGACCGGGAACAGAACTCCCGACCTTCCACATGCGAGGCCCACGCTCTACCGATTAGGCCCCATGCCCGGTGCCCTCTATGTAACTGGCCCTAGGATTGCTGGTGCCCCTGGAAAGTTGAACTCTATGGGCGTATTCGATTAATCAACTCGGGTCCCCCAAGCCACTTTTTGGCGCATGTGCACATCCTACAGACTCGGGTTGAACAAACAAATACGCTTCTCCACGATCGGGGTGGAAAAAAAGGTGGCTTAATCCCAAACTATTTTTTTTAAATAACCGAAATAACTACAGCAATGTAGGATTTAAAGTATTTTATTATTGCATAGTTTTGTTATATTTCCATTTCATTAATCTGGGTTATTACCAAAAAAAACAATGTAGGACTGATACTGGTAGCTGTTATCCTACTGGCCAGTACCAGCGCAAATGTGACCTTCATCGTTCCTAGCCACCCAAAGCCAAGACGTGGGTTACTGGGGTCAGGACTTTTTTTATCAACTCCACTCATGGCGTACGATTTGAAATTCTAGCAACTCGGTTGACCCGAGACGCCTGGGTCGTGTTAATCGAATACTGCCTATGCGTCCTTACAATTGTAATACTATAATTTACAATAGACACGTCAATAGTGATATGGTGCCCTGGGTGACTTGCCGAGTTGCCAGTACCTTCAGCTGGACCCTATCCCTCTAGTCATACACTAGGGCCGTAATCGATTAACATGACTCGGGTCATCTGAGTCGTCAGAATTTCAAATCGAACACTGCGAGTGTAGTCGACAAATACACGTGCTGTGTGCAAAATGACCCGACCCCAGTAACCCACGTCTTGGCTGGGGTTTGCTACGAGCGATGATGTCACATTTCTGGCGGTACCTGCAGGTTTTTTTAATGCTTTTTTTTTTTAATAACCCAGATTGTCAGCGAAAACAATCATACTGTACTTTAAAGCGGCCAGCTATCCGCCGCGTGGAAAACAAACGAACTCGGAAATAGTTCAGATGTGTGCCACAGGGGTGGTGCATGCTTAGTACTGAACCTTTCCACTTGGTGGTGTACAGGAGAGTGACCTAGATGAGGGTAATTGGCATTGAGTTTGCTGGAACGCGCAGTGCGAAACGTTAGTTTTATTCAAAATTAATAGAAATCCAGAACCCTAACCTTGAGGAAATATATTTGTGTAATGTGAAATATATGTTAGTACAATTACATTGCATAATTCAATGAGAAACAGATATAGATGAAAAAGTTTTTTTGTTGTTGAATATAAAAAAAGTCCTGCTGTGGAGGGGGTTTGAACCCACACAACCAAACAACTTCTAATCACAAGTCCTACACTCTAACCACTAGGCCACAGAGACCATACTACCCTCAGTTCAGGCTATTTGTGTAGAGGACATCACATATAAAACGTGTGTGTGTATGTGTTTGTTTTGTTTGTTGTTGTTTTACATGCTAGCACCATCTAAGGTCATATCAGGACAGGTACCGACTTGTGACAGTGCGCACTAATGGCAACTTTATCGTGCCCCACTGGAATACCAGGCCACCAGCATCATGACCTGATATCCCACTCAGTCACATTGTCCTGACACTGAGCCAACCAGTCCTTGTCCTATCCTAATAATGCCAAGCGCCAGACTAGGAAGCAACAAGTATCAATTTTAAAGTCATTGGTTTGACTCGACCAGGATTCAAACTCACAACCCCACGATCTAACAACACGGGAGACGGATGCTCTAACTCGAATCCTGGTCGAGTCAAACCAATGACTTTAAGTATGTACGTACGCACGCACACATATATTTACATGTATTTACGCATATATGTATGTATACAGACATACGTATGTATGTACATACATACGTATGTACATACATACATACGTATGTACGTACGTACATATGTATGTACATATGCACATATGTATGTATGTATGTACATATGTATGTATGTACATGTGTATGCATGCATGTATGTATGTACATATGTACGTACATACGTATGTATGTATGTACGTACGTATGTACGTACATATGTATGTGCGTACATACGTACGTACGTTTTTTGTGTGTTGTTTTACATCCTAGCAACATCTAAGGTCATATCAGGACAGGTACCGACTTGTGACAGTGCGCGCGCATGGCAACTCTATAGTGCTGCCCCACTGGAATACCATGCCACCAGTACCATGACCTGATATCCCACTCAGTCACATTATCATGACACTGAGCCAACCAGTCCTTGTCCTATCCTAATAATGCCGAGCGCCAGACTAGGAAGCAACAAGTATCAATTTTAAAGTCATTGGTTTGACTCGACCAGGATTCGAGTTAGAGCATCCGTCTCCCGTGTTGTTAGATCGTGGGGTTGTGAGTTTGAATCCTGGTCGAGTCAAACCAATGACTTTAAAATTGATACTTGTTGCTTCCTAGTCTGGCGCTTGGCATTATTAGGATAGGACAAGGACTGGTTGGCTCAGTGTCAGGACAATGTGACTGAGTGGGATATCAGGTCATGATGCTGGTGGCCTGGTATTCCAGTGGGGCACGATAAAGTTGCCATTAGTGCGCACTGTCACAAGTCGGTACCTGTCCTGATATGACCTTAGATGGTGCTAGCATGTAAAACAACAACAAACAAAACAAACACATACACACACACGTTTTATATGTGATGTCCTCTACACAAATAGCCTGAACTGAGGGTAGTAATTATGTGTGGTCTCTGTGGCCTAGTGGTTAGAGTGTAGGACTTGTGATTAGAGCAGCACTTTTTTTATATTCAATAACAAAAAAACTTTTTCATCTATATCTGTTTCTCATTGAATTATGCAATGTAATTGTACTAACATATATTTCACATTACACAAATATATTTCCTCAAGGTTAGGGTTCTGGATTTCTATTAATTTTGAATAAAACTAACGTTTCGCACTGCGCGTTCCAGCAAACTCAATGCCAATGGCCGTGAGCAATCTTCTTACAGAAAAAGTGAAATATCTCTAAAACCACACCACCTAGAAACACATCGCTTGGTACACATATAGAAAACATGTTTACCAAAATGATTAAATTAAATTGATAAGGTTAGGGTTCTGGATTTTTATTAATTTTGAATGAAACTAACGTTTTGCACTGCGCGTAGTCATGCAATAATGATGCACGTGGGTTTGTTTATCCCGATGACTTCCCATCAACCACGCGCGCCCGAGATGCTGAACTCGCTTTACCCTCATCTAGGTCACTCTCCTGTACACCACCAAGTGGAAAGGTTCAGTACTAAGCATGCACCACCCCTGTGGCACACATCTGAACTATTTCCGAGTTCGTTTGTTTTCCACGCGGCGGATAGCTGGCCGCTTTAAATCCTGTTTTGCTGTTCTTCTATCGGTTATTTTAAAAAAAATTAAGTTTTGGATTAAGCTACCATTTTTTTCACCCCGAGCATGAGAAGCGTATTCGTTTATTCAACCAGAGTCTGTAGGATGTACGCATGTTACAAAAATTGTCTCGGGTGACCCGAGTTGATTAATCGATTACGACCTAGGTGCACATTTGTGTGCTCTGTGTTGTTCGCATATGTTGACACTTACCTTGGTAACCATTGACCTTGTTAGGACACGCACAGAATGTGCCGGCGATTCCAAGGATTACTCCGATTATGACGCAGAAGAAGGCGACCAGGACCACGATGCCCGGACCCAGAGCTTTCACTGTAAGAGACGCGACGGGCAAACAATTATGTTTATTATTGCCACGAACAGCTACTGTCATTCCTAATCTGAAAGTCGTTGGTTCAATTCCCCATGCCATCACTATGTGTGCAAACAAGAAATTAGCTCTGTTTTGACATAACGAGGTGGAATTAGGGGCCCAATTGGGCCTAGATCAGCCAGAAGAGGATCTGTAAGTTAATCTGTAAGTTAATCACCTCTGCAAATAACTGACAGCATCATCAAAGGCCAGTTGCTCGCATACCATGTATATGTGGTGTTGGAGGTTAAAAACCACTTGGGTCAGTAAAGGTGTAGGCTCTGGCTTTCTATCAACCAACTGTCTAATGGTGAAAACAAGACTATTCAGACTTTTTTTGTTTGGTACATTAGTTGATTAAGGAGGGGAAATTTCAGTCGCAGACGACTGGTCTTCCTCATTCCACTGCTCCTTGCCCTATCCTAATAATGCCGAGCGTCTGGCTAGGAAGCGACAAGTATAAATTTTTAAGTCATTGGTTTGATTCGACCAGGATTCGAACCCACAATCTACCAACACGGGAGATCCCCATATGGGGGGCCGCCATTTGCAATAAAAAAGAATGGCTCTTATTGGCTGACACTGAGAGCTGTTCTCAGCCAATCAGAGCTGTTTCTTTTATTGCAAATGGCGGCCACCATAGGGGGCAGCCATTTGCAACTGGAAAGAACAGCTCTGATTGGCTGACACTGAGTTCTCGCGAAAACGAGAAGAGGAAAGTCCATTTCCAGCAAGTTCAAACGGGCTCAGACAAGTTCAACCATAGCTGGTTGTCCCTCTCTTTTCAGCGCTGAATATGCTTATGGAAAATGTGTGTGCTTATGTGTGTGTGAGACACTGAGAGAGAGAGAGAGAGGAGGGGTGTAGGCCGTAGCACACGCAGGGGTAAGATTTAATGCAACTCTCAGTTCTACTCACAATTAAAATACAGTGCTAACTTACTTGATTGAGTTGGCTTGTTCATTGATCCATCACTATCTGAAAATATTCAACATTTATCGTACATTTTTTATTCATTCTTTTTAAGGCATTAAAATAATTACCATCAGAACTTGTCAATACATGTAAAGTTCCATACTACTATTATCGAAAGACATAATTCTGCCTATGTGTATTTTGGGGTGTAATCGATTAATCAACTCTTGGTCACCCGAGCCACTTTTTCGGGCATGCGCACATCCTACAGACTCGGGTCGAATAATCGAATACGCTTCTCCATGCTCGGGGTGGAAAAAATGGTGGCTTAATCCAAAACTTTGGTTTTTTAATAACCGATATAACTACAGCAATATAACTACAGCAACGTCATCATTCCTATCCAACCCCAGCCAAGAGGTGGGTTACTGGGGTCGGGTCGTTTTGCACATGGCACATGTTTTTGTCAACTCCACTCGCGGTGTTCGATTTGAAATTCTAGCAACTCGGGTGACCGGAGCCGTCCGGGTCGTGTTAATAGATTACGCCCTAAATGTGGTAAAACGAATTGGTGAGTGGAGTAATCTCAAATGGAACGAAGCCGAAGACTGAGTGTCCGTCGCTCATAACAAAAATTCCTAGTGTCCTAATCGTGAGTTGGCCCATAATTTAGAATTGTGGTTGATCCGGCGGGGGAAGCCCGAGACACTCACATCACCAAGCGGCGCATGTGCACCCTCCTCCTCCCCTCACCCCCGCTTGACCCGCATTCGGGCTCCAACCTTCAAACTGTTTTATTCTACCACACCCACCTACCCTCTATTTTAAGCCACTTCATGGGGGTCGGCTCCCGGGCCTACCTCCTCGGGTTCCCAGGTCCTCCCTCTACCATCGGCCGACATTGACCAAGTGGACTGAACTCACCTAGACATTTATCATTATATTGAAAGAATTTTAACCTTGTACCACTGTTACTTGCCTCAAATAAACCCCCCTTTCTCCCACACCTGTCTCGAGCTTCCTCTGTCCGAATCACTGGAGAAAGAAACTCACCACAGTTGGCGATAAAGAGAGCGGTGCTGTATTTCTTAGAGGGACCATCTGGATTAAAGTTGGAGTAAATTCGACACGACCCGTCGGTCTGGTTCCATGCGAACGCCGTGCACATGATCTTGTATTTGGCGTTCTGCCACCCTCCGCCTGCGTTCCACGAGAAACAGGCGTGTCTGCAGTGTGACAATGGACAATACCACATGTGAGAGACAACTCTGCAATTTGTGAATTTCACATCTGAAGAGTTCAGGCTCAAAACCACATAAACCCCAATCCAAAAATGGACGTGAACATTGGAATCAAACCTACAAGTATTTTTGTTATATATTCCTTTTTTTGTGTTCATTGCTCCATAGCTATTTGATTATATATAAAGTGAAATTAGTGAGAATTAAAATTATTTTCAGGGGAAAATCCTTTATTTAAACTACTTTTTTGTGACAAGTTTTTTTATTCTGCCCATAACGTATAAGCTCCCGGGAGGGTGCTTGTTTTCAACGCTGGACAGATAATGCTGTATCAGGACGTCTACTACCAGTTACATTCACAGATCTGTGGCGAAGGGTCCACAGTGAGGAAAGGAAGAAAAACGGGTGACCACTGTCCCATATTGAGCATACCGTTGCAGGAATAGTTTCCCATTCCTGAAGTCCTGATATTGTGTGATTTAAACAGAAGTCGACGTAGATAAATTAAAAATATACTTCAAGCACTTTAATCTGAGCAAAAGATACCATATATATGTGTAACTATGTCTGAACAAGAAACTACTAAAAGAAATGATGGGATCTTTCCATAATTTGAGCCAATCAGAGCTGTTCTTTTTTATTGCAAATGGCCACCCCCTATAGGGGGCCACCATTTGCAATAAAAAAGAACAGTCTGATTGGCTGACACTGAGAGCTGTTCTCAGCAAATCAGAGCTGTTCTTTTCGATTGCAAATGGTGGCCCCCATGGAGGCGACCATTTGCAATAAAAAAGAAGAGCTCTGATTGGCTGACACTGTGTTCTCGTGAGAACGAGAAGAGGAAAATCCATTTCCTGCAAGTTCAAACAGGCTCAGACACGTTCAAACGTGGCTGGTTGTCCCTCTCCTTTCAGCGCTGAATATGCTTATGGATCTGTGACAGGGCTGCCAAACAACCCAATAGAAACAGTGCTGGAAAACTGGGTTATGGACATAACCACATGTATTTGCAATCTCATATGGTAAATATATAGACTACATCACGGTTCCAGCGGCACGGTGCATTGTGGGATGTGTCAGAGCAAAACAAACCCACGAGAAGCACATGGCACATGCTAATACACTGGGTGCAGCTATGAAATGTGCCCGTTTCAGCTCATCTCAGCTCTTGTTTGAAACATAGAATACCAACTAAAAAAATATATATAATAAATTAAGATATTAATCTTTTATCCAGCATTGCATTTACATCAATATAATCAGCACATCTTATGCCATGTGGATTTAGATTTAGACAAATCTAGGCACTCAGACTAGTGTTAGAGCCATAGCCAGAGTCAGTTTTATTTATTTTATTCATGTTTTTATTTATATCCCATGGTTAATGATATATGTAGAAATAGAAAATGTGTAGGGTTAATCAGATATTGGTTATATATTTCTTTGAAGCAAGTTTTTGTTGACACATTTGACATTTTAATATTTAGAACAAGAATTACTTCTGGCTAATCAATGGTGATGTAAACATCAGCCTGTAAAGTGACTGAAGTTGTATGTTTCTTAGCTCAAAATGCTTAATTATGGAGAGTTTTGTCTTAAACATATTAATTATATTATTATATTGCATCCTTCCATCCATGTTTGTGCCAAATTGTTATGTATTTCTATTTATTTTGAATAAAATGCCAGTTTGCCCTACACGTATCGGCAAACTCAATGGCCAGACGCATTTGCTTTGCTCCCAACGCCGTTTTCAGCGCATGTGCAGTCAGAACCATGATGTAGTCTATTGTTCCAATACTTTTATCAACCATAGGCTGTTACTGATGTCTTAAATGATATAGATTTATGGACTTTAAAGATGAATTGAAAGCATTCAGTGTCTGACATCGTGTGGTTTTTTTTGGGGGGGGGGCTATTTTTTTCATTCTCTCCCATTTCATAAATATAGATAAACGCTGAACACTGGAATCAGAACCTACACATCTTGTTTATAAAACCGAGGGAGTTCTTACTCGGATTTAGATATAGTTCTCATTCACCCCAGAGTCATATAATAACAATGCTTATCTTCAACATGAGTAACTAAATGCACCAGTAGAACTTACTCGCATTGTAACACTGAACGGGCCCCTCGTTGGGGCAGTCCACCTGGTGGCAAAGGCCCAGACCACTTGTTGTACTTGTCACACTGCTTCTGTGGCAACTCGCTCCGTGCGTCTCCTGGCAACAAGACAGTCCACGATCAATAACAGGGCGTAGCTAGGCGTATGCGCATACGCCAAAACGTCCACATCGTTTTGTCAACAACAAAAAATAATGAAAAAATAATAAAGAGAGAGAGAGGAGACATGTAAACACATACGGTTATATCATGCATGAGGCGGGTAAGCGTGAATACACATCAATATCGGATTGCTATGAACAGGCACACATCATCGTCGCCATCGTCACACAGCTTTCACATTCATATATACATTTGTGCATATATTGTGGCATCTGTTTAGCCGGGGGAACGGCCAGCGCACCACGTGGTGGGTTTGATCATTTTGATTACACAGTACAGGCTGAGTGAGCTGTCTTGGTATTATGGGGTCTTTGTACAAACATAGACACTAATAAAGTCTGTACTAGACTACTAAATGACTGAAACATACAATCCTCCAAGCATTGTTTATCCCATCATTACTAACAACCTACTTACTCAAACTACTTCATGTAGTCAAAAAACACACCTGAGGTATTAACCTTTTAAGCATAACCCTATAAGCTAACCACACTCTATCTAACAGAATAAACAAACCATTCTACTAACACTCACTCCATCTCAAAATGTTAACTCCAACAACATGATAGTTTTGCAATTCACAACATAGTAGGCATACAAACCTATGAAGGAAAACTATGTACCTAACCACTCCGTAATGTAAAGGTCTAATCAATACACATGTATGTATCAAGTGTGTAGGAATACAACATATAACTGCTATTTTTGTATGTGAATTGTCAAACTATACCATATGTAAGTCTTTGAATGTTTGATATTGTTAGTTCAGCTGATTTGGGCTAGCTGCATATATTTAAATAACTGTATTGTCACATGGCTGGAAGACCAGTGCCACGGCGCTGACAAAAAACTTTATTCAATGAATAAACTATATTTACCAACAAAAAAAGAAAAGTAGTCCGGAGTGTTGAAAACTCAAGTCTAAAATGTGTAAAATCCACCAGCTTAAAGTTGCATAGTCCGATGGTTTTAAGTTTCTGTAATTCTTCTGAGATAAATATATTTAATTGGTTGTTATAACCTACCTTACTTTAGTTTGAAGTAACTTTCATTTTAAATGGCTAACTTTTGAGATATTTGAAGTGCAAAATCCTAAATTGATTTTGACAAGCATGCCAAAACTCTAACACCATAGGCTTGTGCAGTAACAGCTTCTGTTAAATTGACTCAGTATGCCCTTGTATGTGGCAACAAATGTTTAATAAGTGCACCAATATCTAAGTTAGATATGTAGAATAAAATCTAGGTGAGTGTTTTTGTTTTCAAAATGTGATGCTTCATCGGACTATGCAGCTTTAAGCTTAAGCGGCCCCCTAAACCCCCTGCCGAAATTAGGAGCACACATCGTTAAAGGTCTAGCTACGCCCCTGAATAACATAAGCAGTCTAGTGCAAACACATTTGTCATATTACAAAGTACAACCCCGTTGAACCAAGCTCGGTTAAACCAAACGATCGGATAATCCAAACTTTTTTCGACGTCCCGGCAAAATACTACCATTTATCATATAAAAAAGTAGGTTAAACCAAAGTCGTTTAATCCAAATTATCGGTTAATCCAAACAGAATTTCATTCCCCAGACCACTTACGGTCCAGTTAAACCAAACTTTCATGTGGTTATAAGGTCAGCTAGGACCCCACTGACTTTTTTTATATGATAAATGGTAGTATTTTGAAGGGACCCTAGGCATTTGTTTGGATTAACCAATCGTTTGGTTTAACCGAGCTTGGTTTAATGGGGTTATACTGTATGTACATAAAAATATACCACATACATTGTATATTACATGTGCAATACACTCTTACTCTTACTCAAAGTCGAAGCAAAAGCTTGGTTAAACCAATAATCGGTTAATCCAAACACATTTCTAAGCTCCCTTCAAGTTTGGTTTAACGGGGTTATACTGTACCATGATTAGTAGCCAGACTTCTCATTTATTGGTTCCTGTCTATATATATTATATATACGAGTGGCCGAGAAGACCGAATTGCGAAAGCAGCCTCCTCCCCGAGGTGGGGAGCGGCGAGGTGCATGCTGGAAGCCCCCACCCCCACCCCATGAGAGGGGGGGGGAGGAATCATTAGAGAGTTTATTACCCGCGATAAAGGGTTTATCACTATGCATATATATGCGTTTGTGTATATACACATATACATATGTTTATATGTAGTAGTCTGTACATGAGCTCCACGACCACACAGTGGTGGCAAACACTACGCCGCACACCTATGCAGTTACATTGAACTGTGCTAGGTGCCGGCAGGTCGAGGCGATGTGGGAGCTAGCGAGTTAGGGATCGGGTCACTTGGCCGTTGGCGCCGCGGAGAGCGGATAGGTTTTGTAATAAACCAGTGGAAGTGTACTGTCACTAAATCTTGGCATTCATCTGTGTGCGCGCGGCGGAGTGAAAGACTGGGACGGTGGACATCATGGTCTACCACATATATATATATAGGTATATATAGGGGGAGTTGGTATATATATTTAACCGTTCGGCTATTTCGCCCCCGCCTAAGGCGAGCCTAATGTGTTAATTTGTCCATAATGATTTCCGAGTTTATTTCCTGGGCCTGCCGTGGCCGCCGCCGCCTCTCATCCCGTCTGCAGGTCGACTGCCTTCGTGCTATGAAATCCGGGCTAAAGGTGGACAGCCAGAGTACCAAAGAAATACGGTTTGTCCCTCCCGTGCATTTAAATAAGAAAGATGTTACTTATTGTTTCAACTAACTGGCTATCCTCCCCGCCACATTGCGAATGTTGATATACTTTAATTAATCCAGATCTAGGCCGACATCCTATGTTGTATCGCTGCCGTCACTTATGAACAGTCTACCTTAATGTTTTACTTAGTTAAGTGTCATTACGTTACTTCATGTTTTCATTAATAATGTGGCTATTATATCCCCGGAGAAAGGTTGATCTGCCTACCAGGCAGAAGGCCCTTAATTACATATAGAATAATCGAATATCAATATCAAGTTGACCATAGCGGTTAATATACGTAAAGACTGGAGAATAGTAAAGAATGCAAGGAACGTTCCAATCACTTTTAAGAGCTCACAGCTTTATTCCTAACACTACTGGTACAATCCTATTGGCTAATAATAAATACGCATAAGTTCAGCCCTTCCCACCATGATTAACTTAAAAACAATTCAGAATTCTGACAATGAAGGCCTAAATCTCGTCTAAAACATCAGAGCGTGCAGAAACACGTCCGATGGGTCTGAGCCCGAGCACTCGACCTCCCACCGTTGCTAGGAAAGTCGCAATCTACGTCTCCTAGCAACGCTTTATAGCCATGAACCCGGCCCCGCATTTGATGGCCGATGCGGGCTTGTCCTGGAGAGCAGCCCGCATTTCAGAATGCGGGTTGCTCGGCCCAAGCCCACAATGGTCATAGCTCGAGTGTAGTCTCGCCCACTTCACATATATATAAATATATATATATATATATATATATATATATATATATATATAGCCATAGATGGTGTATGTATCACTATGTATATATGTACCTTTATATGTATATATATATAGGAACAGTTTATGTATATATATATATATATCATTATATATAGACATGTATATATACATCCCCCATTAACATCTTGGTCATGAAAACGATGATGTTGACTAAAGGGCGCATTCCATATACGCGTAATGCGTAATGCGTTATGCGTTACGCGTTATGCGTTATGCGAATGCCAGCATTCCATATACGCGTAATGCGTTATGCGTTATGCAGTGAAGTATATAAAAAGTATATAAAGAGTGTGTGTGACTCTGTGTCTCTGTGTGTGTCTCTATGTGTGTGTCTGTGTCTCCGTGTCTCTGTGTGTGTCTGTGTCTGTGTGTGTGTGACTGTGTCTGTGTGTGTGTGTCTGTGTCTCTGACAAAGAGACACACACAGACACACATACACACAGAGACACACACAGAGACAGACACACACACATACATAGATACACAGACAGAGACACAGACAGAGACACAGAGACACAACACAGAGACACACACAGAGACACACACACAGAGACACACACAGACACAGAGACACACACAGAGACACAGATACACACACACAGACACACAGAGACACACACAGAGACACACACAGAGACACAACACAGAGACACACACACAGACACACACAGAAACACACACAGACACACACACAGCAACAGAGACACAGACACAGATACACACAGAGACACAGAGACACAACACACAGACACACACACAGACACACACACAGACTCACACAGAGACACACACACAGACACACACACAGAGACACACACACAGACACAACACAGAGACACAGACACACACAGAGACACACACACAGAATGGGACGGTCCAAACATGGGTCAGTTTAGCTTGCTTTGAGGGATGTTAGGACCGTCCCAAATATGAAAACTGCTTCCTAACAGGTCCGCTGCATAAACCTACATGTTTGCACAGTCCCCTTCTCCATACTGCTCTGTATATGACCAAATATTGCATTTATATCTATGTAACTTTGTGTACGTCACATGGGGGTTCCTACCTTTATTATAGCCAAATTATAGATAAGTATTCATATTTCTGTGCATATGGTAGCATTTTTAGCTTTCCCATAACCGTCAGTCTCCCGATTGGGACGGTCCTAACATCCTAAACTGAGTCATGTTAGGACCGTCCTTTTTGTTCAACAAAACGGCTGTCCATAATTATCAGTCGCCTCCTCCAGCCTTATATCAATGGAAAAATGCGACTGATGCTTTTCTATTCGCATCACCTTGTCCCGGCTGTCCGTAATTATCAGTCGCCTCCTCCAACCTTATATCAATGGACAAATGCGACTGATGCTTTTCTATTCGCACGGCCTTTACGCATTATGCATTACGCACCGATCGCTACATGGAGCGATCGGGATAATGAATTTCTGACGCATTCGCATTCGCATTACGCATTACGCGTATATGGAATGTACCTCATAGGTTTCAAGGCATTTCGATTTTTTGTCGCATTCGCATTCGCATTCGCATTACGCATTACGCGTATATGGAATGCGCCCTTAAAACAAAGTTAAATGAAACCTATTAAATAGACCTTGGATGTTGAAATAAACCCCTGATTTATTGTCAAGTCTTTGGTCCCTCAATGATGTTATAACGTTGAATGAAATTACCTTAATGGTGGAATTGGTGTATATACATATATATATATGTATATATATATATATATAAATATCAAGTCTTGGTGTATATGTATATATATATATATATATATATATATATAAATATAAAGTCTTGGTGTGTATATATATATATATATATATATATATATATATGAAGAGTTCAGGCGCACAACCACGTAAACGCCAATCCAAAAATGGAGATAAACGTTGGAATCAACCCCTCAAAAACTAGATTAAAAAAAATATTCCTTCTCTTTTGTTCGTTGCTCAATAACCATGTAATCATGTGAAAAGTGGAATTAGTGAGAATTAAAATTATTTTCAGTTAAAAATCTTTTATTTAAACTAGATTTTTGGATTGGCGTTTATGTGGTTTTGCACATTCAACTCTTCATATATGTATACATATAAATACGTATGTATACATATATATACATATATATGTACATGCGTATGTAAACATATATACATATATACATATATATATTGGGGAGGCTGGCTGCCTCGTGGTTGCGAAATCGCTGAGTTTACAGGAAGTGACTCAAGGTGGCGCCACTGCATATGCAAAGCAGAAAGGACAAGATAAGCAATATATCAATGTGCTATTAATAATATATGTGAGTACCTCATATATGTAATACTAATTAAGAGATTATATAGCACATACATCGTGCTGTCAGATTTATCACTCTTGTGTTTATGAGCTCCTAAGTTTGTTTTCTATATTTCAACCTTTCACGACAATATATTAAAAAAATAACTGAATACAAATACAGTACAACCCCGTTAAAAACCAAGCTCGGTTAAACCAAACAATCGGTTAATCCTAACTCTTTTCGGCGGCCCGGCAAAATACTACCATTATACCTCCACAAAAAGGTGGTTATACCAACGGTGTTTAATCCAAGTATCGTTTAATCAAACGAACTTGTCATGCCCCCAGCCACTTCCGGTATGGTTAAACCAAACTTTATGTGTTATAAGGTCAACTGGAACTTTTTATATGAGAAATGGTAGTATTTTCTTGCGGGGCCGGCAATTAAACTTTGGATCAACCGGTTCATATTGGATTAACGTTGAGTGTTGGTTTATACCTTAGATTGCACGCGCATGGGGATAGAACTGTATATACATAAAAAACAATAATCAAAGTGTCCACATACATTGTATATTACATTCATAATGCACCCACGTTTTTGGCAAAGCCAAGTCAAAGTCGAAGCCAAAGCTCGGTTAAACCAATGATAGGTTAATCCAAACAAATTTCTAGGGTCCCTTCAAGTTTGGTTTAATGGGGTTATACTGTATTGATAAATTGGCATGGCAGGCTTCGGGAATATAGGTGTTATCCTATTCCTTGCATGCGATAATACAGGTGCAATGTACATACAATGTATTGTTAATGTTTGAGACTAAAGCCGTGTTCACACACACAACTTTAGGCCGAACTAGATAAGGCGAACTAGATGAGGCGAACTAGTGTCGTGTCCACACATGCAGTATTCAGGGCGGTTTAAGGCGGAAATCGATATCTGCGCATGAGCAAGTCCATACTAACCAGTGCCAGTGTTCGGTTAGTCGACGTCACCATGAGAGAGTGTGGGTTCGACCTAGATATGTATGGACTGAATCGTATTGTTTTGGAATGGTCAATTTTGGAATCGTATTGTTTTGGAATGGTATTGTTTTGGAATGGTCAATTGTTTTGGAATGGTCAATGGTATTGTTTTGGAATGGTCAAAACTTCTGCTGGGCAGTGAAAACCTACAAATAAATGATGAAAAAAATGGTCAATTGTTTTGAGGGCAATGGTATTTGGTTTGGATATGTCCTAAACGTCGCTGGGCAGTGAAAACCTACAAATAAATGATGAAAAAAATATCTGTGCACCTCTAGCCGGTTCATAGACCAAATTATATAATATGCGCTTTTGATCGACCAGAAAGTCAACAAACTCAGGTCTCGACTGCGACGTACTTAAGCCGCCTCAAGTAAACTGCTACCGTCCACACAAGCTAGATAAGCCGACTTAAGGTAGTTAAACTACCTCATGACGTGGTTTACTTGAGGCGAACTAGTTGAGGCAATTGAGCCCTAATCCGCCTCAGCGTTGCATTCACACGGTGAATGTGAGCTGAACTAGACAAGGTGAACTAGTTGAGGCGACTTAACGCCCGTGTGTGAACACGGCTTTAGAGAAAGAAAGAGAGAACAAATGGGGTCAGTGCCCCGACGAAGGTGGGCATATAATATCACTCCATGTCTCCATAATCACAACAGGAACATGTCTGTTGGCTAAAGAACAAACAACAAATCGCGAATCAAAAAAAAACCAGGAGGTTGGTTACAAACAAGGTGCACAAGAAGCAACGATGGTCCGTTACTAGCAATGGTAAAATCAAAATGCAGTGCATATGATCGCAGTGTAGCTAACATGAGTGGCAATATTTGGAATATACTGCCAACTTCAACAGGAAATGCAGAAAACATGTCAGTGTTTAAGAAACTACAAAAAAAATAATGTAACCTAGAAATAGAGATGATGTTTAAATGGATTAACACGAAGAATAGTGAAAGCTGGATGTTGGACTGTTTGCAATCTACAAACAGTTACAAGGAATAAACAAGAAGCAAGAAATCCTAAATTATTACTAAAACTAAATTCCAAAGACTTGAATGAAATTGGACTAGTGCTGCCCAGCGGTGAAAACAAGTATTAACACACTTATCAGTTATGAGCACGGTAAATAAATTCATCACCAAAAAAAAGAGAGAAAAAAGGTCTTGAATTGAAAACTTGGCACTCGTTAGCATGCGTGCCTAACATTTTTTTGTATGTGCACAGTCCACGCAGTGTACTTGCAAACGCATTCATTGCACAGCTGGCGGTTGAATGTCTTCCTAACTTGTCTCATACGATTGTGGTGCTCTAAAGTTAGGTATTATATATAAGTAAAAACCCCTCTGAACCAGACCAACCTGCACATACGACCACTCCCCTAAATCGAGCGCTTTATTTGGTCCCAACAAGACCATTCCAACTCCCGAAACCGACCACCTCCCTAAATGGACCACTTTAAGTCGGTCCTGTGATCGGTCGATTTAGAGACGTTTTACTGTATATAATAGTTGGTTGGTTGTTGGAGTGTTACGTCCTAGCAACATCTAAGGTAATATCAGAATGGGTACCAACTTGTGATATGGCGCACTCATGGTGACTTTATAGTGCTGCCCCATTGGGAGACCAAGCCGCTGGCACCATGACCTGATATCGCACTCAGTCACATTATCCTGACACTGAGCAAACCAGTACTTGGTCTACCCTAGCAATGCCGGGGTGCTTGGCTAGGTAGTGACAAGTATCAATTTTGTATATCATTGATTTGAGTCGACCAGGATTCGAACTCCCGACCTACTGGCTGATTCGGCCACCGAGTCCATTCCCGTCCTGATATAACCTTTAATGTTGCTAGGACGTACATTCCAAGTATGCATGTATTCACTGCCAACACCACACGCAAAACGGCCGCACCCAACATAACACGAAATTCACCATTAAAAACAGAACAACAAAAAACACCCATCCTTATTATCTGTGACACGCATATTCCTTAAGCCCCAGTCACACATACCTGGATCAGGGGCCGGACGAGCCCCGGACTGCCATCCGGGGTGATCTGTGGCTCATCCGTGCCGACATCCCCTGATCCGTGGCTCGTCCGGCGCCGTCCGGGGTCAGCACCGGATGTTTTAAAATGTTAAAAACATCCGGGGCAGTCCGGGGGATTTTGCGATGCGGGCTCAATTCGGCCTGATCCGGGGGTGGTCCGGGTATTTCGGGGGTGGACCGGGCCTGTCCGGGGGTGGTGCGGTCAATTTGGCCGCGTTGACAACGAACGCTTGCACCACCTATCCTGAGTAACCCCCGGCCTAACTAGAACCTCTCAACGTCGCCCCTCCCTAAGGTATCCTGGGAATGATACGGGGGGTGAGCCGGGATATCAGGGGGTGGTCCGGTCCTCGGTCCGGGCCGGATCTGGGCAGTCGCGGGTGGGTCTTGGGATCAGCTTCCGGGAAAGTTGTGACTAGCAGGCAAAAATCTATGAAAACAGTGATTTTATCCGTGGCGGTCCGGGACAGTCCGGGCCGTTGGTTCGTGGGTGGTCCGGCTCAAAATCCGGGGCTCGTCCGGCTATGTGTGACTGGGGCTTTATGGACCGCATGTCTATATATGTGTATATATACATATATGTATATATATGAGCCAACCGGTCCTTGCCCTATCCTAATTATGCCGAGCACCTTTCTAGGAAGCGACAAGTATGCATTTTTAAGTCATTGGTTTGACTCGACAAAATGGGAGACGAACGCTCAACTCATTCGGCCATCCCGTCTGGTGCGTTGACAATAAGCAGATTTCCAATAACTAGACCACGTGCCGACTAACTCCACCTGTTGGGCTGCCTGTGACATTTCTGAAATAAACAGCTGTAATTGGCAGTACTCTTAAGCCGTGCTTACACGGCCAGTTGTAAATTGATTTATATGAAGCGAAGTAGTGGCGTGTTTACACACGGAGCGGTTTAAGGCAGAAATCGATATTTGCGCATGAGCAAGTCCAGACTAACCAGTGCCAGTTTCGGTTAGTCGACGTCGCCACGAGAGAGTGTGGGTTCGACCTAGATATGTATGGACTGAATCGGCTTTGGGTTTGGACGGTCATAACGCTGCTGGCTGAAAACCTTAAAATAAATCATGAAAAAAATATCTGTGCACAGCTAGCGGTTTCATAGACCAAATGATATAATATGTGCTTTTGATCGACCGGAAAGTCAACAAACTAAGGTCTTGACTGCGCATGCGTGTGACGTGCTTAAGCTAGTTCGCTTTATATATACCACCTCGTGAGGCGGTTTACATGAAGTGAATAATATGAATCGAATCAGCCCTAATCCGCTTCAGCGTCGCGTTTACACGGCGAATGTAAACCGAACTAGACAAGGCGATTTATATGACGCGGCTTAACTCACCCGTGTAAACAAAGCTATAGACAGTGTAGTCACGGCTTACAGATCTAATTACAGGTCAGTAAGTTGAACGGGAGCCAAGGTGCCCTACAGCCCACACAGCATGACTTAGGCAATTTTAACAGAGAATATAGATGCATATGGAGACATTCTTTTATATTAATCAGGTGCAGACCCTAGGTCAAGTATATGCGGCCATTCAAATTAACAAAAACCAGTAAACTTTTTCCAAGTCTTTCTGTTTCTTACCTTTCCATGTCATCAGAGACAGCAGTATCCAGAGCAACGCCTGAAACTCCATGCTTTCCGCCAGAAGGCTCCTTCCTGTATGAAATTACTTATCTGTATGTATGTAGACTGTTTTGCTGTCACCCTCGGTAGAAACGCCCTGAAACCTGGTTTACTGACAGTTCACCAAGCCATTTTGTTTGTTTGGTTGGTTGGTTGTTGGAATTTTACGTCCTGGAAACATCTACGGTCATATCGGGATGGGTACCGACTTGTGACATAGCACACTCATGGTGACTTTATAGTGCTGCCCCACTGGGAGACCAGGCCACCAGCACCCATGACCTGATATCCCACTCAGTCACATCAGCCTGACACTGAGCCAACAAGTCCTTGCCATATCCTAATAATGCCTAGCACCTGGCTAGGAATCAACATAGATCAATTTTTATGTCATTGGTTTGACTCGACCAGGATTCGAATTCGTGGGTTCGAATCCCACCATCTCGCGTGCAAATTACCCATATTGATGAACCAACGTGAACAATTTAATCAATGAGGTTTCTTGGTTTTTTTTAGGAGGGGTTTAATAAGCAATAAACATTGTTTGCTATGTTGTTTGTGTTTGCGTGGCTTTATTTTAATAGGGGAATTTTGATCTGGAGCAGACATGAGAAAAATAGGGAATAGAGATGTACCCATGTATCTTTGTAATATAATCAAAGACGAGAATAAGACAACAATACGTCCCTTAATTAGGAGCGATATTCTAACTAACCGCTCCACATAGGTAGACTTAACTGGTGATTCGAATAAGGAAAGCCGGAGAACGAGTGCGAGAAAAGGTTAATTTATTTACACTTGTATGAACAGTACAATGGGGGGTGTCAGTCGACGGCGTCAATGACGATGGGGGCTTCCCCGATCACAGGGTGCTCTGAGGCCGCCGGAGCTGACCCCTCCGAAGTAGTCCTTAAAATAGAGGGTGGGTGTGTGTGGTAAAAGTCCAATGGCAAAGCGGGTCCGAATGGCTTCAGGTGGGGGAAGGTTTCAAGTCAGTGATGTTCGTCCTGCCCACTTGGGGCATGGGTGGTACCCGGCTGCCCCATCGAATCAACCACAATTCGGAAATTATGCACCGATTCAAATAAGACCCAGTGGGAGAAAAAGTTAATTTATTGACACCGGTATGAACGGTACAACGGGGGGGAGTGAGTCAATGGCGTTGATGTCGATGGGGGCTTCCCTGATCGCCAGGTGCTCTGAAGCCGCCGGAGCCAACCCAAAACACAGGGCTAGGGCTCAAGGGGCCTCAGAGGCAGCAAGGCGGGGGATGTAGTTTAATACCGCTGACGACTCCCAGGTGCCCTGCGGCATTATCGCCGCCAGGTTGACGCCCCTCGAAGCACAGGCCTGGGCCGCCCCCCTCTGCAAGCCATGAAGGGTGAACCTCGAGGCCTCCAGGACCCCCACATTCGCGAGGCCACCGATGATGGCGAAGGAAGGAGGCGGTGGAGGTGCGGGATGAACCGTGCGACGTTGTAGGGGGACGGGTTCAGATGGTCGACGTCCCGGTTGAGCATGAACTCGACATACCGCTTGGCCTGTCGTGCGCGATTTCTCCACATCCCCGGCGCCAGCACCGCACAGTGGAGGGTCATCATGTGC
This sequence comes from Branchipolynoe longqiensis, assembly GCA_030323885.1. Taxonomy (NCBI): domain Eukaryota; kingdom Metazoa; phylum Annelida; class Polychaeta; order Phyllodocida; family Polynoidae; genus Branchipolynoe; species Branchipolynoe longqiensis. Next base: position 4,779 of record JASIRB010001399.1, on the reverse strand, counting down.
GCGTGCGCCCTATCGTCGAGGTCTGGGAGAGATCATACTCATAGGTCATGGGTGAACATGTCAGGGGAGTTGTGGACCCTTATTCGTGCTATTGAATTGATGCTCTGATGCGAGAGTGATCTCCATGAGTAGTCTATGCCACCTGAAGGAGTGGGTCCTCTACTGAGGGCATCGGCGAGGCAAAGCAGCTCACGCCTTGGGCTATCTTCCAGAGCGCACGGCGCAGGGAGGCCCACAGGTGGTGTCCCTGGCACGTTAGGTTACCGCTGCCAGGCCTAAGCCGGGATAATCACCAGCCAGAGTGTCGTCCAAAGTTGCCTAACTGCTGGGGGGTGGGGGCCGGACCACGGATCCACTGGAGTGTTTTGTTGGAGTTAGTGGCCATCGAGACATTGGTGACCGGCTCAGTGTAATAATGGTTCACGCCCTGGATACACGTGGATCTTGTTAAGAACTGTTTATTTACTTCCTGTCACGTGACATCCGAGGTCCCCTGGCCACGTGGTGGGGTAAGCCCCACACGATTATATATACATTACAGCTCCCCTTACATCTCCCCCTCTTATATATATGAACATGAACACTTAGCCTAATGAAATGTACATTGTATTTGTTATACTGGTGTTTATATCGTCTTACTGTATCCTTAGAATGTATGTTAGACCACTGCTAAATGACTGTTATAAGCCTGCGTCCTGGCTGTACTACCCGACCGTATCGATTACATAATTTGAGTTATCCGTGTCTGGACCACCACCTTGAGATACCTGCCCATACGGCCTTCCGCTGTCGGGTGTCTTTGTGAATGTGCCTGCTGTCTGTTTTGTTTGTCTACTTGGAACCTTAACTATATATTTCCTATTCCTTCTTAATACATTTCCTTCTACATTCTTTATTTTATAATCTCACGGTCCCGGTGTGTTTGTTTGCACTATCTTTCCACGCTTCCACTTATCCTCGTGGCTTATGTACTGAACGTGGTCATTTATATTTAATCTACTGTGTTGCCTACCGGCGTTCTTGTCGTGATATTTCTTTTGTTTTTCCTGCAGCTTGTTGAACTCCTCCGACTTGGATTGTTGTACTACTGGTTGCAAGTGTGTTTTGGTTGCTGGTAATTTGCATCTAAGTCTTCTGCTAAGTAGCAGCTGTGCTGGGGAGGCATTTATATTACTGAGGGGCATATTCCTGTAATTTAACAGACCAATATTGTAATCTTGGTTTTCTGCCGATGATTTTTTTATGATTCGCTTAACTGTTTGCACGTATCTTTCAGCTAGGCCATTACTTTGTGCGTGTAGTGGATTCGAAAACACTGGTCGAAATCCGAACTCTTCATCAAATTCTTTGTACTTTGCACTTTGGAACTGTGGACCATTGTCCGACACAACGACCTCGGGTATTCCAAAACGACAAAAAATTTGCTTTAGTGCCATGATTGTACTCTCACTGGTTGTCGAAGTTAACTCTACTACTTCTGGATATTTCGAATAATAGTCAACTGTAACCATACATTTTTTTTCATGTATTTGAAACAGATCAACGGCTATCCGTTGGAATGGTAGTTGAGGCACTTCATGGCATATCAATGGTTCTGAATGGATTTTGTTTCGCAATATTTGGCACTTTGTACACCGCGATATCATATCCTCTATCTGTTTCGACATTCCTGGCCAAAAGACATTATCACGTGCCAACTCTTTACACTTTACGATACCCAGGTGTGATTCGTGTAACACTCTCAGCATTTCATGTTGTAGTTTAGAAGGTATTATTATTTGGCTATCTTTAAAGAGTAAACCGTCTACATATGTTATGTTTTCTTTAAACGTGGCAAATGGTTTTGCTAATACATGCACTCTTTTATTATTGTCCGGCCAACCTTGTTGTGTGAGTCGAATCACCTCGAGTAAAGTTTCGTCGGTTTGTGTACTGTTCGCAATGTGCTGCATCAAGTGTGGGGCCACCTCGATTTCAGCCACCTCTAGAGTTGAGTCGAATAAATTATTCGGGTGAACGGTAGTGGAGTGAGCACGCGATAGGGCATCTGCAAAATACATGTTTATGCCTTTAACATATGTTACTACAATATTGTAATTTTGCAGACGAAGCCTCATTCGCTGCATCCGAGCAGATAGCATGTGAATTGGTTTAGACATTATAGCAATTAATGGTTTATGATCGGTTTGTACCGTGACTTGTTGTCCAAAGATATACTGATGGAACTTTATACAACCGAAACATATCGCTAAGAGTTCCTTCTCAATTACTGCGTAGCTCGACTGCGCTCGGTCTAGTGATTTTGATGCCATGGCGACTGGGCGATTATTTTGAAATAACGCTGCTCCCAATCCTGACTTGGAAGCGTCTACTTGTAGGGTTATTGGTTTCTTTACATTATAAAACTGCAGAACTGGTGCGGTCATTAATAATTTTTTTAACAATGAAAACGCTCCTATTTGTTCATGTTGCCAGTGCCATTCGACGTTCTTTTCTAATAATCCTCGCAGTGGCTTAGCTACTTCTGACATGTTGGGGATAAATTTGCCGACATACCCTATCATTCCCAGAAACCTTTGTACCCCTGCTTTATCTGTTGGGGACGGCATGTCCACGATGGCTTGGATTCTTTCTTTGGTTGGTTTTACTCCTGACTCTGTTAATGTATGTCCTACGTATTCTACTTCTTTTCTGCATATTTTGGAGTTAGTCGGGTTAAATTTTAAGTTTACTTCCCTTGCTTTTTTGAAAACCGCTTCTAGGCGGGCATTATGTTGCTCCACTGTTGCACCATACACTAATATGTCGTCTGTCACAACATTGACTCCTGGCAAACCATATAGAATTTTGTTCATTTCGTGTATGAATATATCGCCGGCTGTCTTTATGCCGAACGGTAGCCTAGTGAAACGGTACCGACCCCATGGTGTATTGAATGTACACAGTTTACTACTTTTGTTGTCCAGCTCTATTTGCCAATATCCGCTATTTGCGTCAATGACGGAAAAATATTTAGCTTCTGACGTATGAGCAATAACTTCCTCTATAGTTCTCGTCGGATATGGACTACTAAGTATGGCTTTATTTAGTCTTGTTGGATCTAAACAAATGCGGATTTTGTTAGGTTTTTTAACTATTGTTATTGAGTTAACCCATGGGGTGGGATCTGTTTCTTCGACGATTACCCCTAACCGGATCATTTTCTTTAACTCGTTTTTTACTTGATCTGCTACGGCATGCGGTATTCGCCTAGGTGGGTCAATACATGGGGGTACAGTATCATCGATATGGATAACAGCGTTGCTTTTGATTTTCCCTAGCCCTTCAAAAATGTCAGCATATTTGTTTACCAGGATTTGAGCATTGGGTTCGTCTGTCCCGGTAGGTATTGTCTGCTGCACTGGAGTCTTGTGTCTTGATAACATGTTGACGCGTCGTATTAGCTTCAGTTTGCTGCACGCCTCCGTTCCCAATATCGCGCAGCCGGTTGTCGTAACTTGGTATCTCAGCTGTTCGCCGTTCGTGATGATTTGCGCCTCTCCTTCCGGATGAATTCGTTCTCCGGAGAACGTGACCAGAGTACACTTTGTCGGTTCCAGCACCACATTCCTCAGCTTGTTGTAGATGCTTTTAGGGATTATATTTGCTTGTGAACCTGTATCCAATTTAAATTTCACTTGTTCGTCCCCCAGTGATACCGTGGCAAACCATAGTTTCGCCTCATCCACCTCGGGCGTTGCTATGTATCCGACAAACAAATCATTTTCGTCATCGTCAAAGTCACTTTCGTCAGGTGTCGGAGGTGGATTATTTTCGTCTACTTGAATTAAATCTAGGCTTGCATAATTTGGTCTCTTTGTTTTACATACTTTAGAGAAGTGCCCTAGTACATGGCATTTCGAGCATTGTTTTCCTTTTGCCGGGCACTGACCTTGTGTATGCATGTAGCCGCATCTACCACACTGTGTGCGGCCGCTGCCTGGCCTTGACGATGCGCGTTGACCTGCCCATGCTGGTGTATGTGGCGTCACGGGGGCGGGTGTCACATGGCGTACATTGACAGCATCGACTTGCTCATTATCCGTAGTTTTTGTCGCCTCTGATAACAATCCTGATCGGTGCTCACTCAGACGGCATGTTTCCAAACAATGTTCCAGAGACAAATTCGGTGTTTGCAACAAACGGTCTCTCAACTTGGCATCTTTGACGCCGCACACTAACCTGTCACATAACATTGATTCAGTCAGCTCACCGTAATTGCAATACGCTATTCGGTATTGCAGCTCTCTTATGTACGTGTCCATTGACTGTTGTTTGTTGTAGCGAATTGAAGTTGTATCGAATAACCGTTATGTTTGTTTTGCCTTCGCAATATTTTTTTAACGCTGCCACCAACGGTTGAATTTTTTCGATGATGTTTGTGTCTTTTTTCAGTGTTCTGTACACTTTTTGGGCCTCGGCTCCTGCTACGTGTAGGAATACCGCGCACTGCATCTTTTCCGGCTTGTTATGAATTCCAGCTGCTGCGGCATAAAATTCGTACGAATCGTACCATGTTTCCCAATTTAGGGCCATATTATCCTCTAGGTTGAGAGGGCCTGGTGGTTTCAGACCTGTGAGCGCCATCCTGAGTTCTTTGTATCTGACACCATGTAATAATGGACACGTCTGGATAACACGAGGACTTGTTAAGAACTGGTTTATTTACGTTCCTGTCACGTGACCATCCGAGGTTCCTCTGTCACGTGGTGGGGTATCCCCACACGATATATATACATT